>JAGFPH010003419.1:135955-148303 GCA_018207615.1 Philaenus spumarius | reverse complement strand
CATTCAACAGAAATGCAAAGTGCATTTAGAAAATACTGAATAGATTTTATTACCAGCTGTTTATACCCACAATATAATAATACTACAAGGGGCTACCTCTGCGTAGTTCTCACGGTAGCTCCACACAAATATTTTCTTTTTAATAAAGTTGAAGAATTCGTCATAACAACAAAGCTCAAGTGGTAATTTGTATTTATAAAGTTGGTATATAATAAAAATCCATTTTGCAGACGCATGTAGATTTTTAAATTTCTATTTACTATCACTTACTTCGTAGCTAAGAATTAATCAAATTTATTCGCCCCTTGAAGTTCCTACTTTTTCCACTCATTATGCTAAGGGGGGAAGTTATTTAAAAAAGTCAGCCAGAAGATTTGGTAATATTTAAAAGACCTCCTACAATTTCAAAGTTGTTGATATTGTGACTACTAAGGGAATAACGTATTTTTTCTGTGAATTCATTTTGGCCACCCCTTGCAACAAAAATGTGGACTGCATCAATGATACAGAGTTTAAATAGGTTTACAATAACTTCAAATGGATTTTATACTGTCATTACAAAATGAGTTATGACGTTTTCCCTTATGCCCTAAATTTTGTCCACTCCTTGCACTAAGTTTCAACTATCAAAAATATTTCAGACAAAATAGATTTTCTGTAAAATAATTAAAAGTTTACAAGTTTAAACTTATTTGATACGTTAAATACTAAGGGAGCTATGATTTGCTTTCTTAAACCTCTATTTTTTCATGCCTTGAGTGAGTTAATATTAAGTGTTATAAACAAATTCAGAACTAATTTTTACTTTCTCACTATACTATAGTATAGAGAAAGTATAATGATCGCAAAAAAAATGATGTTGAGACTTTTGTGGAAATATCCGTTTTGGGACCCCCTGAATCCAAAAAAGTGGTTTTTACAAAATGTCTGTCTGTATGTATACAAAGCTAGAGCGAAAATTATTCGATCGATTTCAAACAAATTTACACCAGACATGTCAAGTAGGCCTGTATAGATGCAGAAAAAACAGTTTTGAACATTTTTAAAAACAACCCCCATTTTGGCAAAAAAAAACGCAAAATATCAGTTATTTATTAATAAAAAAACGGCTCTAATGATTTTGATAAAATTTGGCTTATTTGTAGCCTTTAATATACCCTACCAATCTACCATATGCAAAAAACCGCACCTTTCTCAAAATTCTTGTTTAGCTAATAATAATAATAATAACTGATTTTTGGGGTTTTTTTATCCATAAAGGAGGTTGTTTTTCAAAAATTTTCAAAACCTTTTTTCGTTGATCTATACAGGCCTAATTGACGTTTTTGGTGCAAATTTGTTCGAAATAGATCGAATAGTTATCTCTCTAGATAATAAAAATAATATTTATTAGTTAACCTCCTACTTTAATAAATCACCTCTCCTACCCCACCTACAATTAATTATGAAGTCACAGTGAATCTGTTTAATAATTTAAATATGTTTGTGAGAAAGTATGTGCCAGTTCCTGGTACCGTTTATTTTTGTAATAATCTTAGAATTTATTATAACTTCAAATGGGAGCAATATTTTTCGAAATGTTGAGGAGTTGTACCATGGCAATGACTGCAATAAGTACACTCGCTTCGAAATCTAACTAAAACAATTAAAACTTGTCATAACGCAGGCGTAAGGTACAATAAAGTAGCCTACACCTTTACGTAAACAACAGTTTGGAAGCTGATTGATTCAGTACAGTCAAGTTATTTAAAAAGGAAGATTAAATTCAATCTTTTAAAAAACTTTACAAATTTATTATAAGAAAATTACATTTTCAAACCTATTCTACTAAGCTTCGTATTGAAACGTGAAGTATAAAATAATGACCTTTACAATTACCTTTGAATCCAATCGTTTGACCAAGACTTCCTTTCAGCTTTCATCGTGTTGTCGTTCTTTGAATACAGAACTCATCTGTCTTTTTATAATTCCTTGAGATGAACAAGGGTAAATTTGACCAATTTCTGCGTTTTTAAACATTTTGGCGAGTGTTGAAAGTCCCTAAATTTACTTCTCAGTCAACCAGGAAATTCCTTTACTTTGCGCAGAATGAATTAATAAAAAAATAATTTTAAAGAGAAAATAATATAGAAAACGTGGAGAAAAGAGAGAGAAATGCAGAGATACTGATTGATTTATTTACAGCTTTTATTTCAACCGAAGTTAGGACCAGCATGTCTTCGATTCCACTTAATCCATGCACAAGTGAGAGAAAGAGAGAGAAATGTTTAGTAATAATAAAATTTATAACTAAATATTGCTTTATAAACCTCGCACTTAATTGTTCTCTATTCCACTATCTTACAACATAGTCTAAACTTTTGTTATGTCAGTATTGGAGGGATATTGTAGCAACATTTGCATACATGCCATACAGCAAGCGTACGGCGCAATAAAGACGCTTTTACGTAAACAACAGCTTGGAAGATGCGGGATACCGAATACCTCTCCGAAAGCATACCCCCGAAGAATATATTTAATTTATTTCATACTTTCTGCCAGACTTCGTAAAAAAATTTGGAAAAATTTGGATTTGCGGTCGAAAATTGAGATTACGTTTTATACGAGCATGAACAAGAGCGAACAGAAAGGGTTGTATAAATAAGAACATTAGTAGTTGGAATTTACAGTAAAAACAAAACTTTGCTCAAATACTTTCAGGCTGTGGGCAAATAGTTGCTGTTTTGTATAACGTAAACGATAAAACTTGAGTCAAGTCCCTCTTGCACGTAAGGGTAAAGTTATAAATGATGTTGGCAACCCTGATCTGAAAAGGTGAAACTAACTACGCCCGTGGGACAAGTCAGCTTACGGTATTCTTGGAACTTGACTTCTGAAGTATTATCTTTAGTATAGATTATCTGGCGAAGATCGAACTAAAATAGATGCTAGTATAAATATAATTTTTCAAAAGACAATGATTATTGAAGTAGTTGGTTTCTTTCCTTATGCTATTGCGAAAGTAAAGAGAAAATAAAAGCAACACAGAAAACTCATGTTAAGTATGTACAGTATATTTATATATTTACAAAAAATATTCACCTCTCCTCTGATTTTCGGTGCTCTATTTAATGATAATAATAAACATAGATAGACTACTAAATTATATTTAATGCAAAATTTGAAATAAGCCTAAACCGTTCAATACTGTTCAATATAGTACACATTTTACCACACACTCTTCGATATTAGCATTTCTTATGGAGGTGGATTCTCAAAAATTTGTATGGTGATTTGTTTTAAGTACTATAAATAAAATTAAAATTTTAAAAACTGTAATGTTTTTATCCGAAGAATTTATATCATTTCTAATTTAGTAAGAGGGTTAATGAGCATTTTAAACGTTATCTTTTGTAAAAATTTTATATTTTCTCATCATAAGTTGTTTCATTTTTATATCTCATAACTTAAATTGAAATTAATTCCCAAACAGAATTAAAATTGAACGTCATCCTAATTATCTTAATCACTCTAATTTTAAAGAGTAGGTTAGGTTTTTGTTTGAAGTAGGCCTAAGTTTTCCTGTTCAGTTCCTAAGGCCTAAGGCCTGTTTCAGTTCCTCTTTTTATAACTGCAGGTAAATTATAATCCTAATAACTTAAAATAAACTTGTTATATTATTTTTCATCTTAAATTAGGTTATGATTAATCCTTCGTTTTTATTAAAAAGAAATTATACAATATGTTTATGTCAGGGTTTTTGGTAAATACCAGCAACCAATAAGAACTTATAAAAAAATAATAAAATAATTATTATTAAGTAATAAATTTACAAAAGAAGAAAAAATTAAACTAGAAGGCAATTCATCGTAGAGCGGAAGTCCAAAGCGGATGACCGTATAGATTACAAGCTGAGGATAGCATACGGAAGCATTTACAAGCACGTAGGCCAAATCTTTAAGAGCATAAAATAATGTCAAATGTATCAAAATCGTTAGCCAATCATAAGGAACCAATATTCAAACGGACCAACCTGGATGAGCCAAGTAAAGGTGATAAAAAAAAGAAGGTGGGACAGCAACGCGTGAAAAACGTGGTCTATTACAAAATTTCCATCAAGAAGTAAACATCTAGTGATCTATATTCAGTATCATTTAATTAAACATGACTTTAAAAAAATTCATTCCTGGAAGATATTCAAAAGAGCGGAAGTGTCGGGTAGTGTACCAGTGTGAAATAAAAGTGAGGGCGATAAAATATCCACATAAATTTAACTTAGTGAAAGTGAGGAAAAGGATAGGGGGGAAAATGTAAGTAGACAGATCTCGTAGAGTAAGAATTTTTGGATTAAAGAACGAACACATATACTTGCCATTTAATTTTGGATGTAAGTTAGTAGAAGATGTACAGTATTTAATTTAGTGAAACTGAGCCATTATAATTAGCTGCCAAACCAAGAGTTGTAAAGCAATTGGGGCCAGTTACCAAGTTAAAGATAAACATTTTCAAGGAAAAGGGGGAAAATTTGTTGTCAATACGTTAGTATATTCGGATTAATTAAGTGATGTGTTAAATGAATTCAATATTTTGTTATTAGACATTGATTTGTTTAGGCAGCTTGGAGGGCCTATTTAAATTTTTCAAATAATGTGTACGATAGTGATTTGTCAGGGCATTTTAATTGTTATAAGAATTTAATTATTGACGGAAGTGAGTTGTTGATATGTTATTCATTCATTTGTAGATTCACTTGTAGTTGAAATATTTAAAGGATTTTGATTAATACATTTAGATTTTCGAGACTAACACGTCTCTGTAATTATTGATACCTAGTCTCTGGAGTAGGCCTACACTCACAAGCCAAGAGAAACGTATCCTAGTTGTCAAATTCTGGTGGAGCCAACAGAAAAGGTATATGTCTATTTATTACACACTCAATTCTAAATTAAAATAAACATCCGAAAATTGTATAAAGCATGACATGGTGAAAATACATTTATAAAATCAAATCGCCTTACAGGGGTTGACGTGTTAAGCACGTATTCCTTAGTTGTTGATACACAAATGTCAAACAAGGTTACAAATTCAGTTCGGTAGGAAATAACGACTATTAACGACTATTTGTAAATACCAGTAATCTAATTTAGAATGTAATGTTGCATTATTATTTGTTTAAGCCTCTATAACTACTGAATAAAGAACTTACAGTATATTTTTAATTTCTCTCATAAACTAAAATTATCATACTTATTATCTGTTTATTTTCTACTTTTTAACGTTATTGTTTATATAACCACATTAAGATATAACAGCTGTTGTGTTTTTGCCATCACCATTAATCTAACAGCTGTTATTCAAGAATGTTTCTTACTTCCACTCAGTAAACTTGTATGCGTAAAGAAGGCTCCGCTATAAAAATACAATTCAATATTATTCAGTATTAAAGTTTGCATTCTATAAAATTAATAACACTTGTGAATAAGAGCTACATAAAATACAGATAAAAGACCTTTGTGAAAAAATTACGATTCCAATTAATACAACAGAAGTTTAAAGGGACGGAGGTTCCAGTTTTGGTGCAGTGAATATTCACAATGAACATGTTCAAACCTTTAATCATTTCACCCGCCGACATTCTCTTTATATTTCACGTTATAAAAACATCACAACCAGTAAAAAGAGATTTTCAAAACAAAGAGGGAGAGGTTTCATCAAATAAAAATGTACTCTGAGCGGTGGGATTGCAATTGTTTTCCACGGAGAATATTTTGTACAGAGTTCTACACACATTCTCTTATTCTATAGAATTGTTTACTGCTGTGTATATATGGCAGTAATTAAAAATAAAACCGTCATTTTCAAGAACGTAAGTACTTGCTAGCGATATTCTATCTCTCACATTACTAAATACTTTTCACTCTTCTCTCTCTCTCTCTCTCTCTCGACTAGAATACTCAGGCAATCAAGGTGAACCACGTTTATTAAATAATTAGTAAGCCCCCGTGAAAAATCACTAGCAGATTTATTAGATATACATATCAAAAATGCACATTTTAAAAACAAAAAACAACTGATTTAACTATTTAACAAGAACAGACTTTATCTAAGCCTATCTAACTAAGCTGAGGGAATTTTTTAATTATTTAAATGTGTATAATATCATAAGGATTACGTATTGTGGGCCTATTTTTTTAAAATGTGTTATTTACATAATATATTATATATTTAAAAAGATGAAAAATATAATGTTTTAATAGATTTTTATTTCATACTAGCTGACCCGCATGGCGTTGCCCGTGGTTGTTGGTATTTTGAGTCTTTTTGACGTAATTGTAATTCTTTTTAAGTGTTCGTTGAATACCTGTGCGTATCCTACTGTGGTCATGAAAAAAAGTCTACGCTATTTAGGAAAGCACTGAAAATTGTATTCCTGTAAACTACTATCTAACATGAAAAAGCTTTAAAAATATCGTTTTAATTTATAGTTTTTACTAAGTTTGACTTTCACTTAATTTCATTGACAATTCTACGGCCTTAGAGGAAGCTACGTACCAAATTTCATTCCAATTCGTTCTTATAGGGATTTTTAGTAACTTTGACCCCCCTCCCCAAAACACCCTAAAATTTCGAATTTCTTTTAACCCTTTCTTAGCGAGGGTTTTAATTAGCGGGGGGTCGTATAAAAGATATTTGAATCACTTCGTAACATCCGCGTTAATTTAGGATGTAACAAACTGGTTCAAATTAATAGAGTTTGTAATTTTAAATGTATAGGCCTAATTAGTATAAGATATTGTTTAGTATTTAAATATACAATTATATATCAAAATAAAGCTACGAATGTGATATTTTAATGACATTTAGTTTAATTCAGATTGTTTGTTTAGTTTTCAATATAATATGTTTAAACTCGTGTATGTTTATGGTTATGCATGGTGTCAAATAATTTGTTTGTTATTATTATTATTGATAGCGAAAATATGTTTTGAAAAGTATTAAAAAATTCATAGTTATGATATATTTTACATAAACAATATTTTAAACAGCATATCTCTAAGTAGGCCTATACAGATATTTAATAACCAATATTTGAGTTGAATTATAATTCTGTAAGCATTTTTATTTGTGTTTGTTTATAGTTTTTCAATCTAACCTTAAAAAGCTGTTGGTTTTAAAGAGTATTAAAGTGATTATAAATTTGCTAAGTAATGTTGCTATGGTAATACATGTAAACAAACATAAGCTTTTTATACGAACAGCTGTTTTTGTGAGCTATGGTTTTGAGTTCATACGATAAATGCTGTTTCTTCCAAATTTGAAACTTTTACGGGAAACTTTTCAAACTTTTCTTTACGTTTAAACCTTCTATGAACTACTACAAACATTTTAAGACCAACAATAACCAAATCGGTCCAGCCGTTCTCGAGTTTTAGCGAGACTAACGAACAGCAATTCATTTTTATATATATTGATTAATATATCAAATAGTTTACATGTTTTAAATATTATAAAATAGTCAAATATTGTAAAATTGTATATGATTTTATAAATCTGTAGATTGATTTGTTACATTTTTTGTTTATATACATTATTATATATCAAAATAAAATTGAAATATTATCTTTAAATTTCTGTTTATTTTATATGGATGTATCAAATAATTTAGAAGGTATTTATATTATAATGAAGAAATTAATAATCGAATATGTTAAACGAATGGGTACGAAAAATTCCCATCTCTCTCTCTCTCTCCCCCTCTATCTCCCTCTTTCTCTCTCTGTCATCTGCCTTTTCTTTTAATTTAAACTTTCTCTTTTCGCTGTTCTTACTCTTTTTCTTATTTTCTCGTTTTTTAATCCATCTCTCATGCTTTTCCAAATGTTTAACTTTCTCTCGCATCTTTCTCTTGCATTTTCTATAGCTTTACAGCGAAACTACGTTATACAAACTTAAATCCCGCAGACGACAGGCAACTGTGACCCTTCCCTTTAAAATATTAATGTATATAATTCGCTTCAATATTTGTCAACATTTTTTATTTTCATGACACAGGTTCTTAGTCGTAAAATTCTTTTTTCTCGATTTTTCAAATTCCTCTTAATCGAACATCCTCTTTTAATAAACCCATCACAGTTTCTTGCAGCAGATTGTTTAACTCACTTCCCAGTGCCATTAAGGGGAGTTCTATGCTGTTGTATTTCAAATCTAGACCAAAGACACATCTGCTGAAAGAACAGTTGAGGAGTGTATAATTTTGTATCTTTGTTTTTTTTTTTTTTTTGTATTTTGTTAGTTTCTTTTTTACTTTCTCCACCCTATACGTAGTATATGGAGAAAGTATTGTTTTCGTAAAAATGTTCGAATTTGAATTTTCAGTTGAATTATCTGTTTTGGTGCTCCCAGAACCCCAAAAAATGGTTTAGTGCAATTATCTGTGTTTGGTGCTCCCTGAACCCAAAAATATTTTTAGTGGAATTTTTTGTTTTGGTGCTCCCTGAACCCAAAAAAGTGTTTTTAGAGTGGTGTCTGTCTGTCAGTCTGTCTGTATGTATACACGACCAGAGAGGACACTATTGGTCCGATTTTCATGAAATTTGGTATGTAGGTACTAAACCCTAATATCTCCAGGCGTTTTTTTTCCTTTTTTGGAATTTTTAATTTTTAAGGGTAATTTTTACCCCTAAAACCCATAAAAAACGACAAAAATGCAAATTTCTCAAAAACGGCTCTAACGATTTTGATCAAATTTTCAGTATTTATAGTGCTTAAGATGCCAAACAAAATGACACCACCCGCTTTTATCAAAACTTCGGCGTTTTATAATTATGGGCAAATGTTTCAAAATAAACAAGTTTATGTTGTCAATCTAGCATCGCGGCGGCGGCCGCACGGGGTAGCACCATGGTAGCGATCACGGCCAGTAATTCAAAGGTCGCGCGATCGAATCCCGCCTAGGACAATAATTTTTTATACGATAGACGTAGGTAGAATATTATTTTTTTGTTTTGTCCTAAAAAGTAATAAATAAAATGATTGAAAACAATATTATTTTGACTACAGTAAGTTGGGAGAAAGTTTGTGTCAGTTAACTGATACCGTTTATTTGGTGTAGCTATTGTATGTGTTCAGATTGGTGTTGTTTTTGCCAGATGAGGCTTGTAAGTTATAATTAATTTTTGAATGTAATTTATCTTTTAGTTTTATGTATCTTTATGACAGTTCCAATTAAGCTTTTGTGTGTGTTCATTTATCTCTTGTTATGTGTTTATCATTGATTTTGTCATTCATTTTTATTGTTAAAAATTATTATTATTATAAAGAAAGAGGGGAGAGAGAATTATTATATATGAACTATTTTGCAGTTTCTAGATGCTGATAAATAATAACAATACATATTGTACTCACATGGAAGATTTAAATGATAAAAACACATATATATTCCCCCTCTCTCTTTATTATTATTAACACTACTCACGAAATTAATGATAAACACATAACAAGGCATATTTCCGTATATTTAATGGAATATAAAAGCTAATGTATTCCCCCTTCCAAGTGTAGAACAAAACAAATCGAATGCTATGGCTGTTATCAGACAGTGCGGATAAATAATGGGATCTGCAGAATGTAATGTGGCTTACACAGTGTTAACATGGACCGTGTCAGAGACAGGGCTGAGCTAATGTACACGTTGTAGGGATATATCTATAGTGTATTTCAAGTACAATATGCATAAAATCTTCCATCAACAAGCTATGTATTTTTAATATTAGTATATTTCAGTGTTCCCATTCTCGATGTAATACTTTGTATTGCTATACAATGCATACATAGTACGTTTACAGTTTATAGATAATTTTTCTTCAAATGAAACATAAGTATAGACTTGGAGAAACAAATAAATAACTTAACGTTCGTAAAACGTATAAAAGTAATTTACGTTGTAGAAAAATACGTATTCCTTTCAAACGAAAGTTTAAATTTATTTGACAACCGAGATACAGTAAGAATCAAGTATGCGAGTGGAAAGGGAAATCATTTTCTTATTACAATCATAAAGTATACTGCACTACCAACTGTACAAAGATAAATTCCCCTTGTCTCTGATACTCTCTGCCTTCTAAATTTATTACTCTTTTATAGTTTTATTTTACTTCTTTAAGCTGTAATAAATCTTGACAACGTAATGAAGAAACGAAATTTGATAAGACTGAAACTAAAGAACTGTTTCTTATTTAGGGAAATGAAAAAGTTGAAATCTCGAAACAGTATAAAAATAAAAGCAATAAAATTAGAACATGAGTTTAATTATTTATTATAAAAAAGGAAGTATTTTCATACATTTACTAGGGCCAACCCCAGCATGCTTCCACGCCAATCTCATTACTGCCTGCACTAACATATTTTATAATTTAATTTTAATAAAGGTGTAGAAATAATCATAACATAAGCAAAGATTGTAAATAATATTAAAGGTCTAAATCAAGTTATTAAGTGTATTACACAACAGGGACTATAATAAAAATTAAAAAGAGGCAGTGTAACTTAGGCCTACTCCTAACAACAAATATAACCTACAAATTAAAAATGCAAATAATTATTACAAAATAGCTATTTGCGGCAATATTATGGTAATCATCTGATTACTGTGCCCACAGCGAAATCTCTAATCACCTTATTTATGTTTTTAAATTAAGAAATGTCACTTTTTAAACTGCGAATATGTACACTACATTTTCAATAAAATTATTTGTAGGGTTGAGTATTTTTTCCACCAACTTTAAGACAAATTCTGTTGATATACAGGGTAATTCTATAATGCGAGTAGATAATTCAGGGGTGGTCATAAGGCTAAAAATAAACAAACAAAACTTTCAAACTTATGTCCGAAAATTTTGCGATCATTTAAAAATTTTAAATGAAAATAACTAAAAGACAGCAAATTTGTTTCAAAAAATGTCAAGAGGTCTTTTCATTTCGGTGTTCCAAACACTAGCGACTTTAGACAGATAATTGGAACGAGATTTTAACTTTTTGTTTCAAATTTATTCATCACATTGATGAGTAACTTGCATTATTTAGAAAAAAAACCAATGACGGATAGCTAGTAATAGAAGCTTTTTAGGACATTAGTTTTTTTATTTATTTTCACCCATAAGAACATCCACTAAGTTACCTTCACTCATTACAGAATCGCCCTGTATATACACAGACAGAGAGTGCACAGTTTACATTACATTTCAAATTATACACCCAACATTCTTTACTCTATCCCCTTATTTATTCATAGTTTACCTACTACCTGTTGTTCGTGTTTTTAGTTTAGTTTTCACTCATTGAGTTAAGTTGAAATCGATAGTGGATAAGTAAAGTGTTTAGTGGGTTTTTCCTTCATTAACATAATGTTTGACTTCCACCAAAGCAATGCCTCAAAATAATTAACTGAAAATTTTTGTTTTATTTATTGTGCTGTGTTCAATATATAAAATGTCAAACATCTTGCTAATTACTTATAATAGGCTGTAGGTTTTGGCGCCAACGTCTAAAATTCGAGTGCATGTCGTTTAATTAAATACGTTGACTATTAAATTTTGATAGTAGAGTGATAGTTTTATTAAATTAGGTCTACAACTTGTAATGGATAGTCAACACGAGAAAGCTAGTATCAAGTAGCAGACCGTTGTAGCCGCTC
Source organism: Philaenus spumarius (assembly GCA_018207615.1). Taxonomy (NCBI): domain Eukaryota; kingdom Metazoa; phylum Arthropoda; class Insecta; order Hemiptera; family Aphrophoridae; genus Philaenus; species Philaenus spumarius. The sequence goes on along the minus strand of JAGFPH010003419.1, from coordinate 136,632 downwards.
TTTGGACAATTTCCAGTCATTTACTCCAGTCCTATGAGAGCATTTTAGTCGTTCAACTTACCGCTTTTTCGCTTACAATTTTCATTTTGCTTTGGCAAGGGATTGGACCAGAGAGAGTAGGTTTATTTACTCTAGTTTTGAGCTCATTCGGTAAAACCTTTTAACTTCTTGTCTTTAAAGGCAGCCATGCAGTATTATTATGTGTGTGTATTAGCACCTGGTTAAAGTGTCTCTCTATTTCTTTTGTTAACGTTGATATAACATTTTTTGACATCCCAGTTCTAGTATTCTAGTCCTGGGTTCCATCTTATTTTTAGGTTAGGTGGCAAACAAAGGCTAATTTCTACGCTTATGTTTTCTGAAGTTTATATATTTGTTAGTTATCAATTTTATTGAAAAAGGAAGTTGATTTATTTCGAAAAGTCGTGTATCATTTTTTTACGCACAAATAAATTTCCTAATAAAAAATTATAAAAATATTAATAATCCCTCATCATAAACTAACTTTAAAAATGGACATGCACGAAGTTACGGGTGTGGGGCTTGGCGGGCTTCAGCCCTCCAATAATTGTATAATAGAAATTGCTATTTTTTACACTGAGAATCTTTACTAACACGAATGTAAGTCCAGGAATTTTAAACTAGGTGTTGAAAATTCGGTAAAAACATTAATATTA
>JAGFPH010003419.1:116902-134304 GCA_018207615.1 Philaenus spumarius | reverse complement strand
CAACCAATTTGGCAAATTTATAATCAGGTAATTATTCTTCACAACTATCAGTTGTTTTGCATTAGGTAAAAGCGAACAAAAGACTAACTGTATTATAAGTCATACATCTGATGTTACATATTAAATACTTTCCTTTAGTTGGCAATAACAATTTTTTTTTAAATGTTGACTATAGATTTTGTAAATATTAAGGTGAAATTATAACTCTTGCCGCAATTTGAATTATTATTGGGGATGGTAGTGTCTATTTAGATCTCTAATAGGCTAGGTCACCGCTCATCTTCATTTCCTTGAAAATATTAGAGTATACAATAATATGTTTGCATTGGATTTTCCATGGATCACCGCCGGGGTTGGTGAGCAAAGCGAGCAGGGGCTGTGCCCCTAGTGTTCAATAAGGCACCTACCAATAATTAAATAAAATAAGAAATTAAATTTAATAAAACATCTTATTTGAATCATCAGCTGGTTCAGATAAACCATAGACTGATTACAATAGCAACCAACTTAGATTAACTAAATCATTCTTACCAACCAATCGATATTTTAGTTTAGAAATATAATAAAAGCAACAGAAATCCAAACCCAAAGAATCGACGCAAAAAGTTTAGTTTATTGTAATTTAAATATATGCTGTTACATATTATGTTGTTTACTTTATCATTTAGTTGATAATTACTTACATTATTATAACAATTAGTTGGCCCAAACATGTTTTAGAGAGCTTGCTCAATTATTGTTTAGGTTATGATAGGCGTAACTCCTATGACATTGTTGTAACTCCTATTATGTCATAAACTTGGTAATTTGTTATCAATGGTTGTATTGCTGTACTGGTTATATTAATTAAATAAGTTTCCGTACATTATTGAATTAAAAATTTGATCTAGATACTTAACATTATTTATTTTATCTTGTTACCTTAGATTATTACTGCTAGCATAATTTTAATAAAAATAAATGAGAAAAGCTAAATTGGATGTAATATTAAATTGTTGTAGAAGAAAGAGATTAAAGTGCGAAAATCGCACGGATCTCCATGAATTTGTTATAATAAATATGACTAGTAAAAATTGTATTTGATTTGAGCTTTTCATTCAATTAGAAGTAATTCTACATTTACATCAGTTTGTACGCTGTCCATGATACCATTATCGTCATAATGTTAACCTTCCTGCTCGACTTAACGATATCGATTAGCCGAACAGTCATAGTCGACCTTTTATATCGAGATGATGTATGACTCTTATTAATATTAATCTAGCATAAGTAACAATAGCTTAACACGATACTGTCACGCACACGGTAGGTACGACATGCCAAGTAGTTAATTATGTTAATAACGTGTGACGTACTTTGAAGCCGTCAGGGGAAGTTACATTCGAGAGTTTACAATTGTATAGCCCCTTTTATTTTATATATTATTGTTGTTCGAGTTGAAAATGTGTTTTCTAGTTTTATCATATCTCAAATAACCAACTTCTGAATTGTGAATGTAATAGAATAGGACTCGGTCGTGGAGGGGAAGACGGCAGTGCAATACTCAAGTTCCCACAGTAATCCCTCGAATTTCTTAGTATTGGCAACAGTTGTCAGTTGTTAACGAACTATACATTGAAGTTAAAAATGTCTTTCGGCTCCGCCTAGAGGCGCAGATAGCTATAGGGAAGCATTAAACAGACCGCCTAGTGTTGTAGTTACTACGCACAAAGTTTCAACTAAAGACTTTTGTAATTATGTAGATTTGCAAGTTTTAACGAACTCAATATTGTGTCTACTAAGAGAGTTATGGCTTGTTGGTCACTCTTTGCAGTAAGAAATTTTTTAACAATTTGTCCATATGAAAGATTTAGATAATATGTAATATTTAAAGATTTGCAATAACTTTGATCGGATTTAATACTGTGGCTATATGCTATATTTATTTCCCAAAGTATACAGTTACACAAGCATTTAATGACACTGGTCATTTTGACCATCGGCCAGGTAGGTAGCATCTAAAATTACAGTAATTTATAATAATTTTACATAGTAATTAACGATACGAACTGTACATGCCAACACACACACACACTCACCCCCCACACATACAAATTACAGAGAGCAGACAATCTAACATACATCAATTTACATTTAGCTCTATAATTAATTTTTACTAGGTTCATTTTTTTGCAATAATTTTATACAATAATTATTAATTCTAGAGACCATACATGCCAATACACACGCACACACAAATAACGGAGAGGGGTAATATGAAAACCTAACATAACACAAATAAAACATTAATCAACAAACAAACATCTGTGTGGGCTGTGGCTACAAAGGGAAATTTTTTGTTTTTGTTCTTCAGCTCCTATTCACTATCTATTGAACTAATGGTTGGTGTTTTAAACAAATTATTTTGTACCAATCTTAGGAGGTGTAATTACGTTTTTCAATATTTTCATTCTAAGGGATTTTTCAGCTTTCAAAAAACCTCCCTATTTGTATCATTTCAGTTCGATTTAGCAGTAGATCGAGATTTTCCATCATGTATTTTACGTATTAGTTCTTTTTTTGGGTCGTGCTCTCCCTGTCTCTTTGGAAGAAGCAAAGATGTGTGTCTGTGTCAGCAAAGGAGTCCCACAGGTATCAGTTTTGCGACTTTAATTATTCAGTATTTATGTAAATAACATTTTTACCGTTAATTTCACTTATATGTGATTTAAAATAGCCTATATTTACGTATAATATTATGTTGATGTACATAATACACAAAACATAATTCCGGCTTATCTGGCGAAACAGTTTGCTTTTTCCTTCATTACAACTATTAGAAACCCACAAACACGGTTCCGCTACGATTTCCTTACCGTTGAAGCGTTATGTTCCGGTAACGAGAAATTCTCTCCCAAATGAATGTGCCTAAGTCTTTAAACTGCCCTGTCCAGTTTTCAAAACGGTAATGCCTTATTTATTGTGCAGGGGAGACGAACCATCCCAGTTTTGAAGTGTGTGACGTGAGCTGAATTAATGAACGGACATTAAACCCCAATAACGAGGGAAGCCGAAACCCCACAGATCCCTGGCAACTCACCGTGTTAAGGCTCCAAACAACACATCTCAGAACAACCCCACACGCGTAACCGCCTTTGACAAACAATATATTTACTTAAAAACTAATTATAAAGTTAAAAACTAGACACTAGTAGGGTTACTAGGCGATCCTAGCCCGACAGAACTATTCACCCATAACCCCGTTACGGTAGTACTATTCACTGTTATAACGGTCCCCGCGAAACCGGTAGCTAAGCACAGTTACCTTTGCAAGTCATAATTATAATTTTCAGCGCAACCAAAACCATTTAGGCCATAGTTTATAGAGCCCCGTCAAAATCTTCTTGGTAGCCGATCGTTGGTCTCAGTGGCATCTGTTACTGTCTACTAGATAGTCGTCGATTTGCACACAGATTCCGTGACGCTCTCAGAGATTTGAGCGTTACAAGTGTATTTCAGAAAAAGTATAAATTAATAGATTTTGTATTTTTCATTAACAATAATAATTTACAACAGGACATTTTAAATCTGACTTTTTTTTAAGGACTTGAACTAGTTTTTTACATTAATTTTTTTGAGGGATCTCTTTGTGTTTACATTTAAAAACAAAAATTGATTACAATGAAAGATCCATAAAAAACCCATCCTTACAGTCAGTCATATACATAAATCTGCACATACATACCATACACATATATTTTAACTCCTTTTTAAGCTTCTAAGCCAGGTTTAGAAAGCGAGAGTTTTCCTCATGAGGCAGCTTCGCGAATCAAAAGTCGAATGTTGTAGACCAAACTCTCACCCCTCCACTTGTTCTGTACTCCGCCTCACCCTCATCCACGCCTAGTCGGTAAACTGCACGCATCAAAGATGATTCATACTAAATACTCGCGTTGTGTGGATTAATTAAAAATGAACCAGAGCGAGTCAATTCATTTAGTTGAATTATATAAAACTAGAGAAAAAGCCTCCCGAGGTCGGCTGAAAAAAGTTTGAGAACAAAATGAATCTCCATAAATAAGTATCAATAGTATCATAATTGTTTAAATAATAATTCTAAAAATTTCTTTCATTTTAAACAAACTGCAACAAAAATCGATCTGGTAGATCTCCAGATAAAAAAATTATGAAATGTAATTTTTATTTTATTCTTATATTTGTAAGGGCTTTTTTGGTTTTAAGTTATAACCCTACTATATCAATTTCCAATTGATGCCTCGTAGTTAGTCAATTCATTAGTAAAAATGTGGAATTTTAAATGTGGGAAAAGTTTTTTGGTAGCAGTGATTTCATATTTAAAAGAGCATTTTTCAGTTTTTGTTTTTTGTTTTTGTTTTTTAGGTTAAAACAATATTGTTACCCATTTCTGGAGCTCTACCAGGCCCATTTAAAACAAACCGCACTAAAATCGGCCAAGTAGATCTGCAAAAATACGTATAAATAGGTTCACCAAACGTTTAAGGTTATACTGAATTATTATATAAGTAAGATTATCATTTTTTATGTAATAAAAAAAAACAAAAACTATAGGAATTAATACAAAAGAGAAGATGCTTGGAGGGAGATAAGTAAAATAATAAAAATCCCGGCTTCGACTTTAAAAACAAAAATGAAAACTTTGATAGGAACGTATAATAGGAGTACAAAATCTACACTCGATTCAACGTTCACCATGCAGTACAGATCTTACGGGAGAATAGACATGCTACTACCATTACAGCGAACATCTAGTTTATTGTCATGCTGGTCATACTGATAGAAACATGGGAGTTGATGTTTTTTAGTTGGCTATTATCGCTGAGACTGTCGTAAGGATAACATGGCTTATGGGCGCTCTGTACTGCACGGTGAACGTGGAATCGGGTGTAGGAAGGAGAATAGCAGGATAACTGGTTCAGGTAAGCAATAATATTTATTATATTCTCTTGTAAGTAGGTAATCATTGATTTTATTAAGAACACTATTCATAACATCATATTCCAAAACAATTTCAAATCAAATCAATATTTTGGTAATTTGCAGGCAGCGATGAATTGTAAGATTCAAAATGGTTTACGTTTATAAGTTTTGACTTTCTTGCCGTCGAGGACTCAATTGTAGAAACTGTGGACTCGGCTGTTGGGCAGAGTAAACAATAGAAGTCTGTGCTCAAAAAAGAAAAATTTGAGATTAAGACAAAGAACTTGTGTACCTGGATGATGCATTGAGTATGTTGACGTCGACTAATGATTTGGCAGCAGACACTTTGCAACACAAGCGAACGAGTTCAGAAAATACATTCTACCGGAAACAGGTTAATATCCAGGTTTCACCCTCCATATCTACTATCACATTCCCCTCCATAGTGAGGCTAATGATTACTCCTCATTAAGACTTTTGAAACAAATTTTTAAATTAGTAAATTTTGCGTTATTTAATATTAATTTGATAAGTTGACTTTGTTTCCTAATTCTTGTTAATTGCTATTTTATGTACTTTTTACTGCAAATACAATGCCTGTACTTTTCTTGTCATAAGCCATGCTGGATTCGTTGACGTTCAAGCTCCCTGACACACCAGCGGCGTTTACGTCGCTTTTACGTTTAATTTTGTTTACAGTCTCAAACAAAGATATAATTGCTAATGCTCTAACATGGTGAGGAACAATGCTAACGAAGTAGTAACTCTTCCATGACTGCGTCGCGTTCACGTTGACTCGTGAATCACATTCTTGGATCATTTTGTGCCAAATCGCGAGAAAAGCTCTCGCCATCTAAACCAGGCTTTACATTCATTATACGCGTTAAAACCCCATACACAATCTCCGATAAGACCAAACGACGTCAGAACAACCCTTTCCGACTTGCATCTCAACCACATCACTCTGTTGTCGATTCTCATCGCCGCGATGTGGGATTTGTAATAATTAAAATGTCTCAAGTATCGGAAGAACAGAAGATAGCTTCTTAAGTTTCAACAGTACGTGAGTCTGGTTGGTACGACTTACAATACACATACGGAACAGGGGTGTATTTCAGCCGTATACATTGTACATCTAAGTTTCGGGTAGGCTAGATTACTCTGGACGAGGAGATATTACAACTTTAAATTTCAAGTGATCTACCAGTAGCTAAATAACGAAGCAACACTACAAGCCTCTCTTCAACATATATGGAATCTCTTATGACTGAACTTTCCTTCAATGACGTTATAAAACAATCTTCATCCTTCCTCAAAAATTACAATAATCGTCTACATCCAACTCCTTTGCTTCTTTTATATGGGTAAAATATTTCCATTTCTGCAAACACGTCTTAGACCATTTACTTCTCTTTATTCTACATCTTTCATCTGTAAGTATCACTCCACATGGAGCTACATTTATTTTGTTATAATCAGATAAATATGGAGGCATTTTAAAAAAACACTACGCTCCACTTATGTTATACTGATATGATTGTAGTGTTCCCTGGTTTGGTAGGAACACTCGGTCATTTCGGATAGTCAAGCTGACAATATAAACGTTTGCTTACTAAGAAAATTTTCATCAGTAAATACATTTGTTTACAAGATTATATCTTTAGAATTATTTTACATAATTTGACTGGAACGTTTCAAGCAAGGTGATCTGTATAGAAACGTTGATTCTACTTCAGATACAGCAAAGCAGGACGAAAGCTAGTCAGAATATAAAACGCTATTAGAAACGTTCGTTAAACTATACAAACTGGAGGAAGCAAGTTCCCAACACTATAAAAGTAAATAGCTAATAACAGTTACCATTGTACTAAAATAACCACAGTAAGATAACCATTAAATGTTTTATGTTCAAGGTAATAGCTGAAGCAGTTTACTTTATCGGCATTGCAATAACTGAGTACTTACGTGTAACAAAAATTATAAGTAACTTGATCAACAGAGACTTAGATGTATATACCTGTCTATCTATACATGTTGGATAAAACGTCTGGAAACGGCTAGATGTCTCGGCTTCAACAAAGAAAGGTATATTATGAGAAATATTGTTTATATCATTTTAAAAGGATGTCTGTTTTATGTATCTTGGTGGTGGTTTTAAAATTGTGATAACTTCAGCCATTTTTCCACTATGTTGGACAACATTAAGTTTTGTTTAAATCAATAAACTCGACATACCAATAAAAATTGTTTCATGGTACTAGCTTTTTAGGTTTCGGGGAATTTTAAATTAAACGAAACATGTCCGAAGTCAATAGGACAGAGTGTTTTGAAGATGTGATATTGTTTTTATATCCGCTAATGAAAAATAACGAGTTGGTGATTTACTTCGAATTGGCTATATTCTCCTTTAATTTGAGGGTTGATTTTAAAAAATATATGCCATCAGATAAATTTACAGAAAAAATAAGAAATTTTTATGAAAAAGATTTAACACTACGAGATTTTTACGATAAAATTGCGTAAACTATTTAGTTAATGAAAAAGGACTACATTCACTTTGTAATTTTGATTTTTTTTTTGTGTATTGTGTGATATAAGTAAATAATGAGCTGGACTTGTGAGAACAATATAGATGAAATAAAACAATAACACACAATCTCACAACAAATACGTTTAATAAATCAAACGCGTTTCAACGACAAAGTCGCCATCCTCAGTGATAAAGCTACAAAAGCCAAAGTACAACTGAACTAGCACAGCTGCATGCCCCGTATTTATACAAACTGCAAAAAAGTTTATAAAGATAAAATTCAAGAACAGGATAAATCCGGGATTTATTGCATAAATTGTGAAATGTGTCCGAAGAAATATATAGGCCAAACTAAAAGAAGCATTAGGACAAGAACTAAAGAACATTTTGCTCATTTAAAGTATAATAGGCCAGACAAATCTGCTATGGCTAAGCATTGTTTAGAGGAAAACCATCATTTTAAAGCAGAAAATTCTTCTTTGTTAAAAAATGTAACTAAACTTAACACGATTGATGCTTGGGAGACATTTTATATTAAAAAATATCGTGACATAATTGTAAATAATGAGTTAGAGCCCATAGTTAATTCTATATTAATGTAATGTATTATATTTCTTATATTTTATTTACATTTGATGTTTTTGCTTCTTTATGTTATATTTAATTCTATATTAATGTAATGTGTTATATTGTTTATATTTTTTATTTTTTATTTGTATTAGATGTATTATGCTTTATTATGTTATATATTTTGTTAGTAAGTATATTGTGTTGTGATAACGTAGGCATTGGTTGGCGCCTACTAGTGTAATGTGGTCTTGTGCCACGCCCCTTGCAGTTTGTATAAATACGGGGCATGGAGCTGTGATAGTTCAGTTGTACTTTGGCTTTTGTAGCTTTATCACTGAGGATGGCTACTTTGTCGTTGAAACGCGTTTGATTTATTAAAAGTATTTGTTGTGAGATTGTGCGTTATTGTTTTATTTCATCTATTGTGTGATATAGTTCGATTGCAAATTTTAATTAAAATACAAGACAAATTAAACACAATCATGTGCAGGTTTTAGTGTGTGCGTTACAATAAATTATTCCTGTTTTTTTTTTTTTTTAGTAAAGGTTCCTGCCTGAAGAACAGTCAATAAATATTTCACCTGAACGTTCGTTTACATACCTTAAAATAGGAATTGAATTGATTAATTCAAAGAGACAAGTTAACTATTATCTGTAGATAGTGAACATGTAATGCACATCATATAAAAAGCCTTTTAAATTAAGAAAACATTTGTACATTGCATAAGTAATTGAAATTTTTAAGTTACCATATAACTGCCCTCCTTAAACTGTAGTATTTAAATCGCCTTCGAAAATATAAAAAAATAACTGTCTTACGCATGTTTAAGATTGACGAATCTTAGCAGGAAGCTCAAAAGACGCTTAACGTGTAAATAATAGTTTCATCTCATTCGGATACCACAAAGCATCACGTCTACTTTAACGTCTTTGCTTTGATGGCGTTTAAACAATGAAGATGTGAGAACAACGAAGTGCACTTAAGCCGAACTCCTGCAAATAGAATCGGACCTGCGCAGTTGTGGACTAAATTATCAGAGTAAAACCTGTGCTACAACAAAACAAAAACAATAATTAAAATCAACTGATTCTTAGTATTTTTTTAAAGCAAACCACCGATCAGGCCACAAAGTCTGCTACAAAAGTGACCTTAACATGTTCTTAAATGTCACATAAAAAAAACCTAAAACAAATTATAATGACAATAAAACAATTTAATGAAAGCAATCTGAGCAAAACTTAACAAATGCCAACCACGTATCACGGCAACGACTAAAAATAATTAATGAGAGAGATAAGTATTTTACTTTCTCAATATACTATAGTATAGAGAAAGTATAGTGATCGCAAAAAAAATCGATGTTGAGATTTTGTGGAAATATCGGTTTTGGGACCCTCTGAGTCCAAAAAAGTGGTTTTTACAAAATGTCTGTCTGTATGTTTGTATGTATACAAAGCTAGAGCAAAAACTATTCGATCGATTTCAAACAAATTTGCACAAGACATGTCAAGTAGGACTGTATAGATGCACGAAAAACGGTTTTGTAAATTTTTGAAAAACAACCCCCTTTTTGGCAAAAATAACTCCAAAAAATCAGTTTATTATTTTTTTTATAAAAAAACGGCTCTAACGATTTTGATAAAATTTGCATTATTTGTAACCATTAATGTACCCTAACATATGCAAAAAAAAAACAGTATCTTTCTAAAAATTCTAGTTTAGCTAATAATAATAATAACTGATTTTGGGGGGGTTTTTTTGGCCATAAAGGGGGTTGTTTTTCAAATTTTTTCAAAACCTTTTTTTTTTTTTTTTTTTTTTTTTTGGCATCTATAGAGGCCTAATTGACGTGTTTGGTGCAAAATTGTTGGAAATCGATCGTATAGTTTTCTCTCTAGATAATAATAATAATATTTATTAGTTAATCTTCTACTTTAATAACTCACCTCTCCTACCCCACCTACAATTATGAAGTCACAGTGAATCTGTTTAATAATTTAAATATGTTTGTGAGAAAGTATGTGCCAGTTCCAGGTACCGTTTATTTTAAATCTTAAAACTTAAAACCAAATGAACAAAATTGTCACATTACAAAATAATACAAAGTAGCATCAATTTTAAATATGTATATAATTGTTAACTAATTTTACAAAAATATACCGTAAATGGTAACCACTAATTACTTTTGCTCAAAACAATAGAATGGTGAAATTTTTAACTGAAATAAAACGTGTTTTATACATGTGACATGTTTTATAATGTGTGTATATATATTTTGTTTAGGTGTAAGCAGTAATATTTATGGCTGGTTCGGGACCTCGAGGGACGTCAAACTCCTCTTAATAAGTGCAACTACGTCGATACTTCGTCTACTATTCGCTTTATAAACCAGGAATAGGTTGGTATTCACATCAATGCAATTGTTCGTATTATTTATTACATGTTCGCTATTCGTTTTAGTTTGATTTGTGTTTGGCGAAAGTGTTTTTATAGATTGATACATGTTTTTGAATCTACATTAAGTTAAATCTACACTTAACATTAAGTTACACGACAGGTGTACACCAACGACCGGTATCAGTATACTAAACGGTTCGGGAAAATAAGTGTTGAAACGAGTAACCTATAATTTCAAGTAAGTCACAAGACTGAGTAAGTACTCAACAACTTTGATAAATTTTCTACGAATCAAAACCGAGCATATTATAAACAATTTATAAAAACTATAAAAGATAGGCAGTCACAAAGCTTTCCCCACGTGCAGCCCTGTATCCGACGCTGGCGCTGCCTGCATTTACATTACGTTCTGCGGATTCCATTATTTATCCGCACTGTCTGATAATAGCCGCAACATTACTTTTGTTCACGTGAGGGGTGGGAAACACGTTATTCCCCTGCTTTTGCATCCATTAAATACACGAAATCCCATCTTCTAACGGAATATTAGTATACGCTTCTGTTTGGTAGAATAAAACTTGGAAACAGATTTTCACAAATAATGCTATTGTTATTATTCAAACGAGTTTCAACGGAAATACCGCCATCTTCGGTGGTTTACGAGCTACAATAATCAAACGTGACTTAACCTAAGAATATGTCACACCTCGTGACCGTACAAAACTCAAAGGAAGTGTGACCTACATTTATTTTAAAATAGTAAGACGTTAACAACTGACAAGTGTTATTATAATAAACCTAAAATTAAGTACTTTACATTACTCAAACAAAATTACCAAACTAATATGAATACCTAACATGACATTTTGTTTTATATTAATGTAGAATGTTGTATAGGTCCTAGTTATTTATTGTTTACTATTAAAATGGACATTTGTTACTATAATTATTTATTAATATAAGTACATAAAGTTTCCCTAGAATTTCATTGTACAGTAGAGCATCGATTATCCGGATTAATTGGGAATCACCTTGTCTGTAAAATCGATAATCCGGATAATTATCAAAATTATAAAATATGAGAAAAGTATTGCAGTACTGAAGTACAGGTTGTACATACATACCTTAGTACATTCCTGTGAGTTTTCGGTGGTCACGTATCAATAAAACACAACACTGGAACAACACTACAAATTTTAAGGATACGTAAAACACCAAAAAAAAGCTCAAAATACGTACAGTACACAGGAAAAGTAAATTTCAACCGATAATCCGGACCGATATTCGGATAGCTGATGCTCTACTGTTTTTAGTTTTGTTTCACTTACCAACAGTACAGAGTTTTCTATTTTAAAACGACGAATTTCTTTTAAATAATGCTTATCCATAGAGAATTTAGGAGGTCTATTATATTTCAAGCGATAAAGTATTTTTTTAGCTCATGTCTTAGTGCTTTTTTTGGGGGTTTTGCATTATATTTATTAGGACACAATTCACAGTTTATACAATACATTCCAGATTTTCCTGTTCTTTAATTTTATCTTTAGGATTACCTAAGTTTTTATTAATATTATTATCAGCTGACAAAGCCACATTTAAATTTGAATATTTTACTAACAATGTTATGTTATAGTGGAGCTTACGTTGTTTGAATCCATCATTGTAAGTAAATAAACGTTTTATTTGTGAGGATTCATGTTCAAGTTTTATTTTATCTACATCTACATAATAGATTCAAGTCTTTACAACCCTTTAGGAAGCATAACAAATATGTTTAACGATAATATATTATTATTTACAATGGGATTTGTGGTTTCGTTATGTGAAACAGTCATCATTCAAAATGGTAGGTTTGATATCCTTTACGGAAACATACGCATTCATTATTCTACTGAGTAAACACTGTTAGCGATAAAAACGATTTCTTTTTCAAGTATTAGTGACCTTAAAACATGTAATTGTTTTTAAACAATTTGATTTTGATTTTCGGACCCTTTACAATAACATCCCTAATTTGGGAAGTTAAAAAAACAAGTCAAATTGGCAACGCAGAATAAAACGCACGTAATTTCTACAGGGACAATCGATTAGCTGCTACAGCACCTGTCACCGAGCTCTAATGATAAATTATATTTTAGAAGTGGAATGGAAAAAAGGAGTTGCTAACATGGAGTTTAATGTCTTTTAAGTTTATATTAAGCTTTTAATTTCAATTTGTTATCCATTGAAAAGGTATAAAAATAAATGATGTTTTTTTCTAAATGGTTCAAAATTCATTAAAATGAGTTTTGCACATTTTTATGGAAGAGACCGAGTTGAAATTCCTGGTATGTTTCTATAATCTAAGCTACATTATGTCGTTATTTTAACAAACTTTAAAATAAGAAAACATTCGTTTGTGGGAAAGTGCATATACAAATTGCCTTCGCTTGTATGTAATGTTTATAACGTATGAGATAAATGCATTAATATTTTAATGTTCAATTTTTTTGTTCTGTGAATTGATAATTCCCAAATATCCTTCATCATATAAATAAATATTCAATATTGAAAAAACAAAGCACCTTTTAAGATATAAGCATAAATAATGTCATAAAATATTAAGATTTTACACTTTAAGATTTTAGTACTTCTTTTCAAATTTTAGCTCTACTGAGAAAACTAAACAGCTATAAGGTGCCTTTAGATCAAAGCAAATATTAGAAAAATGTATCGTAAACCATTTATGGTACCGTTTCTTTAACAGTAAAACTGAAATTTGTAGGCTGCAAAAAGGTGAGAATTTATTTGTACGGTACGCTAAACAGATCATATGATAAAGTAAAACCACCGAATCAGCAAAATACTGTCTAGAACTAAAGTAAACATGATAAAAATTAGTTTACTTGTTTCGTAATTTTGAACGTTAGTGTAAGCGATAAATTACTTCACTTAGTAGGAAACCTACACTTAAGCCAAGCCGAAAGGGATTATTTCATTTTAATTTCGTTTTAAAAATACATTTATTAAAACTATTGTGAATTTGTTTAAAAAGTTAACGGGTTTCAAGATACGTGACGTTAAAAAGTTTAAACAAGTATCATTTTTTAACTAGTTCTGGAAATCGGTTGAGTATTTTTTTTCTCAGAGTGGTCTTTATGACACAAAGTTATTTACCGTAAAAAAGCTGTACAAATCTAAGCATTTGGGAGCATGTCTTCATAGCAAAATATTTACTTATTTTGATCCATGAAACATATCCTGAATTAATGGAAGTATTTTTTTAAACACTCGATGTATAAAGAGGAATAATGTCATAACACTCAATAAAATCTAGCCCGTGATTTGGGGTTTTATATGAATTGAATGTATACTCAAAATTTCAATAACTTATTTGAGCAGGCCATTTATAATGTTTCGCTATTAGTCTATGGCTAATCTTTAAAATACAAACATCCAGGGCCGTCACAGTGTGTCAGCTGCCCCCGGCGCAGCATTGCAGGGGGCGCCACGAAAATTAAAAGAATTTTTTTTATTGAATTCCGGGTATAAAGTTTACTTTCTGATTCCATCAGATAATAAAGTCGTATATATTCTTATTTACCAAACATTCATGACTACTAGTCTACACAGTTTTTATAAAAAACTAGTCCATAAAATGACTTAAACTCGGTACGATAGGGGTCGCCCACAATGCCTGTTCCTTAGGGACAGTGCAGTCTTGTAGGTTTAGGGAAGGCCCTGCAAACACCAAAACATTATTTACATTTGACTCACCCAGTAAATATTTTGTTAAAAATTACTTTATATTTTCACAAGATATCAATTTTCTGAAAATTTTTATTAACAGTTGCCTTTCTCTGGCGGTTAATAAAACGTTAAACCTTCCCCCGTTAAAGTGTTTTATATCCCAATGGAGATTGAGGCCGTCTTCCATCGCTTAACACAAATTATTTTAAACAAAGGTAAGTAGAGTGCATCACGTACATAGATAAGCTGTACAGTAGTACGTGAACGTGTTTTACTTTGCTAATGTTACTGCAGGGCCGAATAACTGCGGCAGTAAACTCAAGTACACTGCAACCAAGTTTAGTGATACATTTACTACACTTTTGTAATGAAGATTAACTGCGGTCTTGCGTGTATTGGAAGCTCCACATCGCCAGTTGTGTTTCTTTATAATAACAAAGGAATCGCCGAAGATACGGTTTCATTTCATATATTTCCTACTACAAATGACAAACACTGTTCCTATATTTATTTTTAAAACGTAACCCGAATGAAGTATACTCTTTTTGCTCTGCCTGTAGGAGCAGATTTTTAAAGTTCCTAATAAGTGAATTTATTCTTCCCTTCTTCTGAGGTTTGTAGTTATAAAACCAGTCAACTGATTTTGATGATATTTAGAAGATTCACTTGTAGATCCTTATAGTAGAAATTCTCACTTCAAAATAGAGACTGACTTTTCAACCTCCAAATATACACCATTACTTTTGAGACGAGTATGGTTTTAGGGTCTCCATACAAAGAAAAATATATATTTTCCGAAAGTGCCATGGTAACGATTATAATAGATACTTTCATTGTAAATAATTCAGGAAAATAACATAAACCTACTTATTCGTAATATTAACAAATTAATACCCTGCTTTGATGTTATGACAACAATATCATTTTCCAGAACTTTGATTGTCCATTACTTTGAAACAAAGCAAGATACTAAGCTCTAGTTTGCGCCATTCTGGTTCTCTTTTAATAAGCTTTTTCAACTGTGTATTACATGAAATTCCTTTATATTTGAAATTGCTTTCCCCCTACCCACTAAAGGTGGTCATAAAGGTTCGGATATGTAAATAAAATTGGTCCTGTTCAACACAAGATATATATGAAGTTTTGTTACAACAAAAGTAATAAAGGGGGTTAAAGGGACTTTATACTTAAATCAAACAGTATGCGTTTTAACAATAAGCAACAGATAAATCTTAAAACCTTCAATCTGGGTGTAAATCTATGACATTGTTTTCATAATAAATTAATAATTCAAGAAATGTAAACCAAAAATAATATACATTTTTGCTACCTGTCATTAATTTAGGATTGTCAAAAGGTTACAGTAACAGATGAATCCAAATCTCTATCTATAAAATCCAAATACCACTCACTCATCACGAAATCTCAAAAACCTCCTAATGAATTGGAATTAAATTTGGTATGTAGCTTCTTCTAGGGCCCTAGGTGCTTGCTAAGAAAGGTTTTCAAAAAATTCAACATTTTAGGGGGTTTTGGGGGTCAAAATTACTACAAATCTCCATAAGAAATACAGAGTATAACATAGTTGATATATTTGTTAGTTAATATAGATTTAACTTTGATTTGTCTCTCCGTGCAAAGCCGGATCGGGCCAGCTAGTCATTAATACAATCGACTGAGAATTAATTCTGTCCAAACTTTGTTGCATCGTTGTTTAACCTTTCCACTAGAAACTTGGAAATGGGTGTCAGGACAGTATCTTCATCCTTTCAATGGATCAGAACCAATTTTCGCACTATCCGCTCTCCGACGATGACCTCAGTGAAGAACTATGCCGGAGATGGCGTAAAATACCTGAGCACGCACACAACAAACGTAATATCATAGGACCAAGCATTAAGCATTAAGTCCCTGATCATGCGAACCGAAATCAGCTCAGGTGAAATGGTCACTTCAGGAAAACCTGTGAACAGTAGGCCTTTTCGACTGAAACTAAAACTGTCGACTCTGTGACCAGAGACGAGAGTCTGTAACACAAGTTTTCTTTGACTGCGGATGCTAAAGCACAGACGTAAAGGCCCTTTAGAATCCAGCAACCAGGTGAAAAGAAGACGCCTACTTGGTCTGGAAATCCAGACCTCACAAACGGTTCAGTTATAACCAGTTAAGAATGTTAGCAAAGTAGGTACAATAAACCTAAGGTTAACAATCAAGGAGCCTCCAATGCACGATTAAACAACCTAATCTAACAAATGATATACTATACTGGTTTCTCTACTACATACCACCAATGCATACAGAACTTATAAGAAGCGCAACGCTTGTGGAGAATAGGCAGCCCGATTGGTTGCCGCCAAGTCGAGAGCTTAGCATGGCAGCCGTTAGGCAGCGCTGGCAGTGAGACAGAGAATGGCTGGCACGTTCTTTCGTTACCTAGCGGCTGCCACTTGTCAGATTCAAATAAAACTAGGCTCAATCTTTAACATGGACGTTGCGCTTCTTATAAGTTCTGTATTCATTGGTTCCACCCAAGAAGTCTGACAAATAAAAATAAAAACTCAACCAAAAGTAGTAAAAAGTAACTGACTACAATTTAAGACTCTTGCAAGGCGTTTTTAAATTTGTCTACTCAAGATAGGCTTTAAATCTTCTACGAAAGTCAGTCGTGAAACTCAACAACAATGTGGAGCTCTGCTGTAGACCCCACGCCAGACTTATCAAGAATATTGGAGTAGTGTCTAACAAAAGGCTGGGGAAGCAGAGTGGCCGAGAGGCAAAAGGTGCTAGTTCAGTCTGCTACAGTTGAAGTTGCTTAGGTTCGAACCTAGTTACTGGCTATATATTTACCTACGTTCTATACACTGTTCCCTTGCATCCTTAGTTCAACTGCTGTAAAGTAAAGTCGTTAATAAAAAAAGACACAAGTCCAGTGTTAAATAATATTTATATCACACATAAATATAGAATCAAATAATTCCAGCGTTACTTAGAAAGCAATTTTATTTAACTTTCCCTTTGTTAGTCACAGTCACAACAAAGAACAGAATCAGATTTCGTTTCGACTTTTCCACCGCAAAGATTTATCGGGTAACTTAAAAAATAACATAACCCATAAAACCGTACAATAAATTTAGACTGTAGAGATTACAAGAAGAGATATCTTTACAGTTGGTACTCCTGTATACTTTATGATTGTAATAAGAAAATTCCCTTTCCTTTCATGTACCTCTTGCTGTT
>JAGFPH010003419.1:86042-111366 GCA_018207615.1 Philaenus spumarius | reverse complement strand
CAGGGTTGCATAAATGCACGACACCTTCGCGTTTCCATGGTACGGTAACTGGGTCAATCTGTATATTTTATGATCAAATCAAAACGGATTTGTCACTGTTTCTACTTTAGCTTACTGTTCATTTTTTTTTGCAAATATCTTTATCGTTCATATTTTTTCAATGAAGCAATGAAATCATAAGTTGTTAGAATCATATTTTTACGTCAATAATACAAAACAAAATTTAAATGACAAAATTATTTGTATAATTATATATTTTTTGGGCCTTGCATACCGATACAAAGTTTGGGGTACATTAATAGGGGTAATTTTTTATTCTTTTGACACCCAAATTTATTTGCCTAGTATTGCCTAAAAAACTTAATGAATTACGGTTTGAAAAAAATAACGTTCCCCATAAGAAAAACTTAATACATATATTTTTTTTAAGTTTTTACAATATTTTTCTTCGTGACTTAGTGTGGTAAAAGACACGTTCCTGTAGAAGTTCTTCAATAACAGATATTAGATATTTATTTATTAATCCAAAATGTTTACATAGAATAAAACACATATAAAGAATTACACATGATAGACCAGTAAACCCTACAGAGGTATCTCAAAGTAGTGCGTAGGATTGGACAAAATCTTAAGAACTAAGTAAAATCATACAAAATAAAATGAAACACCAATATACGACAATCCTCTTAAGAGCCATTAACTTAACATTTATAAAATTTACAAAATCTTCACATGTAACCAAAAAAGTGAAAATACATGCAATAGAATATATACAAATACTTTTGATATGTATAACCAAATTAAGATAAACTATAAATTTGCCTTAATACATTTTTTCAATTTTGACTTTGCCATCTTCGTTTTAACATTGTTTAATGTCTTTAAGTCATTCGGTATGCTATTAAAAATACATGTAGCCCTAAAAATAGCACTTGCTACCCACCACCCTATTTATTAGCGAATTTCCATAGAAAAAATGAGCTATTGCAGTGGCCCTTATGGTGAGACTCAAGGTCGGGATTAGCAATTACTCAACTAATGTTCTAATATCGATTGATGAAGAAACCTCCTTCACTATATACAAGGGTGCAACAATGTGTACTTCGTACAGCCAGATGGTTTTAAAATTATAACACCAGTCATTTTTCCAATATGGTAGAAAGCTTTGAAATGTTTAATGGTTACTCCTACTTTCTATTCGGATTTCATACATAATGAAAAGATGTTTTTCTTGCGTTTCTTTTTTTTTTTTTTTAGATAAGTCCGATCATTTTTTAATTGGAGTTACAATTTGTAATTTTAGATTTTTTTAAGTAATTTTGCAATCAATGAGAGAACGA
The DNA here is from genome assembly GCA_018207615.1 of Philaenus spumarius. Lineage (NCBI taxonomy): Eukaryota > Metazoa > Arthropoda > Insecta > Hemiptera > Aphrophoridae > Philaenus > Philaenus spumarius. Next base: position 110,026 of record JAGFPH010003419.1, on the reverse strand, counting down.
ATATTATTTTCAGCGCCAATAGCTAAGTTACAACGAGAGTAAAAAAATGAACTACGGATCCATCAGTGATATTTCCTTCTAAGTTAATTCTATGCACTGGGGATGAAGTTCACAGCACATAATGGGTTTCGCCTGGTAATCAAAATATTTTTGAGTTTAATTTTGTTAATAATGCTTTTAGTACAATTGCTTTCTATATCATACAGTAGATGAATGATCATTACTTGTTAAATACCAATTATCAAAGTGAATTATATAAAGCCATGAATGTAATTTTAATGAGTAGGCCTAGATTAATTTTATTTAATTAAAAACTAATTACAATTTTGATTAAAATAATTCAGTTATAAAAAATACTGATAAATAAGTTCAACTTTTATATTAGCCTTTTGTATGATTTTTTTTAAATTATTTATATACGAAAAACGCATTTTGTATGTAGCATACTATTTACCTATTTAAAAAAAAATTCTTTCGTGAATAAAATTCTAGAAATTAAAAAAAGTGTGTATATACAAAGTCTGGAAATGGCTGGATTTTTCAGCTTCTAACAAGGATAGAAAAATGATTGAGCTCTCATTTTAAAAGCATGTAAATGGATATAACTTGATGTATTTAATATTGCGATAGCAGTAGCTAATTTTATAATGTTTGGCCAACTTTAGAATGTTTGGTGGAAATCCCAATTTTGTATTACGTTTTCAAAATGTATAGATAATTTTAAGACAGATGTATTCTTTGCATATTTTATATAAACTTAATCGTTTTCATGTATTACTCTTGAAATTAGGATTTTTAGACTTTTAAAATATCTTAAGGCTTCTTGGGATTAGAACATTAAAAAAACTCCTATTTGAAAGATACTTTAAATGAAATGTTTTAACAATCCACGTCATTAAAAAGTACTAATGTTTACAAACAATTCTATTTCAATGGCCCTAATTTTTATTGTTTCGTTGATAATTTGAAATATTTAATTAAACATATTTTTATTAAATGTGTACTTTTTATGGTGTGAAAGAAGTTACATTAGTGCCAAGCTGTGTGTAAAAACCCAGATCAACTGATGTACAGGACAGAACAAGAAAGAATATTTTCAATAAATTTAAATTATAGCTATTTTGAACATGGATCATTGTAGATCAGAAAGAAACGGCACTTCTAGTGATAATCTGCCTTAAAGGTGATTTTTAAATTTGGTACATTTTGTTGCACTGCAACAAAGCCTTCACACAAAATACATAAGGTCACTTACTGGATTAAAAATAAATTTCATTTCATTTATTTACAGGTCGCAAAAACAAAATACATTTGTATGACCTTCAGTCATTTTATGAGTTATTTAAACTAAAACTAAGTCAGATCAATAAATACAAAATGCAGTGAAAATCAGATATAGGCTGCTGCAGAGAACAACACAAAACATTTCAGGGCTAGTACTTTACACATTAACACTTACAACAAATAAATAATACAATACACCAATAAACAGAACAAATCAACAATCAACAATATCAGACATTATTAATATAGATTAAGTAACTAAATAAATCAAGAAGATTTTCCCTTTTAATCAGGGGCACAAGTCTTCCAAATACTCACAAATTGAGTAATAATTCTTTCTAAGAAAAAATGATTTTAGTTGAAGCTTAAACTTAACAGGATCACGCTCTTTTTTAATTACTAGAGGTAATTTGTTAAAAAATTTCAATCCTACAGAATCAACACCTTTTTTTGTTTTGCATTTGGCATAGAATTGAGGTCGGAGACTATTTTTAGCTCTGGTATCATGCCCATGTATATCAGAATTAATATTTTTACATACCATATTTTGAATCCAAAATCAAAGAAAACTCAAAAACTTACCTGAAAATAAAAACCACAAATTGTTAACATTTTTTTGAAGTATTTTGTTATAAACATATATTCACTAATTGAGACACATAACACCTTGTTTTTCCTCTCTTAAAGGTATAATAAGCTAGCGCATCACTAACTTGCTGCCGCTGGAGCCTCCGATACAGATGCACAGATTGGAGCATTCAATTAATAACCAAGGAGACAGGTATGGAAATAATGCGGGGCTACAAAACAAACAAAATATGCATGGATCTCTCTCTACCTCCTCATTGGTCGTTAAAGCTGCATTTCATGAATCGTATAAACGTGTACCGATATCTTTACTCGAGGTGTGTAAAAAAAGGAATTTGTTTATTTAACTTTATGATGTATGAATCTGTGAGCAAGAATGTTGTTTATAAGTACTTTATTTTTAAATATAACTATGTTTAAATTCTTAACATTTCTTTAATTTTGTTGTTAATTTAAGAAATATTTCTTTATTTTGAAATTTTTGTGCTTTATGTACTACGTTTAATTTTTTATTGTGTTTTTAATTCTTTTATTTTTTATATTTAAATTGATTGTCTTTTGTTTTATGCTTAAATTTTACTGCATAATCATGCACGCCAAAAGTCAAGTGTATATGGGTTAGGTGAAAGATAAATTCGCCCAAAATAAATAAATCTATCTCTCTCCCCTTCCCCCTCTATCTAATTACACACATTTAATAATTTATAACTTAAATAACATAATTTAAATATATAGTTTTTTATTATTTTTCCCAGAATATCGTATTTTTTTCAAAAGGGAGTGAAATAAAGTAGCTATGAGGCTGTGACACACAGACACTGTGGAATACAAATAGCCTGAGTTAAAAGAAGACGTACCTAGTTACAAATAGAATTACGTTCATTGTTAATAACATGGTTAGCTAGATGCAACCATCACTTAGAACAAATTGTTTCAAAGACGGAATTGTATTTAAACGTTTACTTGTATAACTCCTCCCCCCCCCCCCCCCCTCACACAGAGAGGGTTCCCTCAGTGTGCAAAGTTAGCCCTATTGACTAGTAAGTGAAGTTAAGGCACTTTTAACCCTTACTAAACTGCTTAAAACTTTTTATTGGGGTCATTATATACTGTGTGCAAGAAGGGACTAAAGGGACTAACCCTTCTCGTGGCAAAGTTTGACGAGTTAGTAAAAACGACAAAATCTGTTTTGGTAAAAACATTTAGATTTAAAAACTTCCTCTTTATCAATGTAGGCCTACATAAACCCAACCACTGACTAGTTCATCACAGTATCTCTACAAAGATAATCGCTAGTGAGGTGAGGTTTGGGTCACACAATAAGACAAAGATTTCAAAATTGACCGACCAGAAAGTGATTTTTTTCACTATACAAAAAAACTATATTTACCAGTAAAAATGGCTTCAGGCGAATTATTTTATGGGTTCTGTGGCATTTTAAATCCGAAATCGATATGAAGAAGTGTAAAAATTTGTCTCATATTCATTGACGAAAAATACTTCAAAGTTTGACTATTTACTTCAAAGTTTGACTATTTACTTCAAAATGGCTATTTTATTCCCTCGACGAGATTTTTTCAAAATTTAATAAAACAAGTTTCAAATTAGCAAAATACATGAAGAGGGAGTGATAGCCTTCAACCATCAAATATTGTATTATGCCGTTATCATTTGCGTTTCGGGAGTACAGACTTGATTTGATTAATATAAAATGTTTTAAATAAATTTAATTAATAAATAGTATTAGCAAAAATGGGATTGAACTGGTTTTGCCATAACCTACAACATTAGTCCATTATTGAAATTTAATGAAGAAACCTTTAAGAATGTACTCATTGACCAATTACAAATGTTACGAAAATGAATTTTCTCGCTAAATCAAATTAGATACACTAGAGAGCCCACTTCTGCTCGCGTCGATCACAAATCGCCGTAATGACGCAAATGCAAATAGATTATTGCATACTATCATACTTTCACGGGAATGACTATTGATTAGGAAACAGATTTTTATTTTCATATAGAAGGGAGGCGATTTTCAAATTATAAATATGAGCAAAATGTGATACTGTAAAGGAGTAGGCCTATTTCAAACTGGTCAAACTACCTACAGTAGTAAAGTTGGCCAAATGTTAAAATACCAATTATCATCAAAACATGATGATATAGTAAGCTTTTTTCGTTGTTTGTGTTTGCTATTACCAACCTAAAAAACAAACAAAAATTATTAAAAGGTAAAATTATTACCTGTTGATTGTGAAAAATAATTTCCAGATGCTAAACTTGCCAATTTAGTTGATACAGTACAAAATCTAAATCTTTTAAGAAACGTGTGTGGGTTCAGTATAGCCCAAACCTAAAATTGTGTTAAGCTTACGATCGAAATCAGTTATTTTATTTGTAATATATAACAACAGATTTTTAAATTATAATACAGTATCAAGTTAAGGGATTTTGGTAGATATTTGATATTAAACTGAAGCCATTTTAAAAACTGTACCCATAAGGAGTTTTTGGGTGCACGTGTAAATTTAACAGAGTAGAGTGGGTCAGTGATAAACTTACTCGTCCAGTTTGCTACAATTGGAAACCTTCAACGGGTGAGTGGGTTCGAGTCTAGTTACTGGCGTTTGGTTTAATTTTCTAATCTAGTCTGTTTGAGCTGTTCCTCCGACTAATCGGCATACAGTAAGGATATTAAGAAAAACATTTTGCATAAATAATGTGTTACATTACCAAATCTTAAACCACCACTAGAACAGAATAAGAACTATTTTCAAACATTCTTTGTGATTCTTTTATATCGTTGTAAAGTCATGGTGTACAATAAACAAATGTGGTAGAATGTGTGCGCAATCATAGTCTATTCTTGTTTTGAGAATTTTAGTTAGTTTTTTTTTTTTTTTTTTAAACAGTGCTAAACGTATTCAGTTGATTTGAACGCTTCCGATTCCGTTCGTAGTAAGCTTTGTTTAGGATGTTAACTTCATATTGTCTTGTTTAATTGGATCCTAGCGTTGATTAAGCCAAAGATTGCCTCAGCACATGCTTTGAATAGAACCGCATGACTTTGTATTCAGAACATCTCCAGCTCCAACAAACCTGACATTGTCACGAGGCCGTGCACCTGCTTCTGTTTACACAATCTGTGAATTAATTTACCAACCGTAGGATTAAAGTCAGTTTAAATTTTATTTCATGATAGAATATTATGATTTAGCCCTGTGTGATCCTTTACAAATCGAAAACCAAAACAGTCACACTTGTAATCATATTTAAAAATGTAAATTTATGTTCTCAAATTCATTGAAATAACACAAGTCTTACTTAGATGTAATTAAGTTTACCTTTTATCCGCGTGTTACTTCGTGCTGTTTTGTTTATGACGGGTTTCGAAACGTAATTTCCATCGTCAGATGTTATACAAAAACCAATTCATAGGACAAAAAAATATTCAACAAACAACTGTTATTTTCGAGAAGAGGTTAGCGTCCATGTTGTTGAGCTGTCGACCGACCAGTGATTATGTCCGGGGTCCAAAGTAGGTTCCTCTGTTCGAGAGTTTTATCTTCGAATGATATATATATTGAATTGGAACTGTAATTGGTCATTTAGCATGTCGTTTTTATTGTTTTGAAGTCCTTATAAATCTCAAACTCTTCTATTGTATTTACCTTTATTGCAAATATTGTTGGGTGTGAAATTTGTTTTAGCATCTGTGAACTTATGGTTTGTATCTATTAGATGGAGACCGTAATTAGATTTGTTGCTGCCTATTTTTTTCAGATGAACCGTTTCAGGAACGATCTTCTAGTTTGGCTTATAATCAATCTGTCACAGTCACTGCAATTAATTGATCCTATTACCTCTGCTTTTCCTCAGCCGGTCTGGAACTTTGCAGGGATGTGTTTTTGAATGCTCTTGCTGGTGCTGAAGGATATAATTATATATAAATTTTGGAGGGTGTTGCTTAGGATTAAGGGAAGCATGAGGATATACATTTACATTTTTCTTCGTTCAACTCTTTGTTATTCTTATTTCCATGTTTTTTACTTTCTCACTATACTATAGTATAGAGAAAGTATAGTGATCGCAAAAAAATAAATGATGAGATTTTTGAAGAAATATCCGTTTTGGGACCCCCTGAGTCCAAAAAAGTGGTTTTTACAAAATGCCTGTCTGTATGAATGTATGTCTGTATGTCTGTATGTATACAAAGCTAGAGCGACAACAATTCGATCAATTTCAAACAAATTTGCACCAAACATGTCAAGTAGGCATGTATAGATGCACGAAAAACGGTTTTGAAAAATTTTGAAAAACAACCCCCTTTTTGGCCAAAAAACCCCAAAAAAATCTGTTATTATTTTTTTTTATAAAAAAACGGCTCTAACGATTTTGATAAAATTAGGCTTATTTGTAGCCTTTAATGTACCCTACCATATGCAAAACACAGAATCTTTCTAAAAATTCTCGTTTAGCTAATAATAATAATAACTGATTTTTGGGGGTTTTTTGACCATAAAGGGGGTTGTTTTCAAAATGTTTCAAAACCTTTTTTTCTTACATCTTTACTTGCCTAATTGACGTGTTTGGTGCAAATTTGTTCGAAATCGATCGAATAGTTTTCTCTCTAGATAATAATAATAATATTTATTAGTTAATCTCTTACTTTAATAAAAAATCACCTCTCCTACCCCACCCTACAAGTCACATTGAATCTGTTTAATAATTTAAATATGTTTGTGAGAAAGTATGTGCCAGTTCCTGGTACCATTTATTAAACAGGTTGTCGATATTTACGCATTTACAACCATGGGTTATGACTAAATGTTTGATGATATTCAAGTGTTGTAAGTAATCTACATAATATTCTCATCATAATTCTCATCATCCTATTAACCGTACGATTATTTAATATATTAAATAATCGTACGGTTAATAGGATAATGAGAATGGTCGTCAATCGTCGAATCTATATAGTGGTGGGTTTCCTATAACATATGCTTGAATGTGTACCTGTGTTTTAATGGTTTATCTTTTTGCCTGTTTTAGTTTCAAGAATAATTCTATATAGCTGTAGAATATTAATATAATTGATATTAATATAATTCTTCGGCTTCTATATTTGTCTAATGCTTCCGTTAATTTTATATAAAATATAATCTGACGGACTGACTGATTGACTGACTGACTTCTTGAGCTTTAAAATTTTCAGGATTCCTACGTAACAGGGATCACTCCCAGTTCTAATACATATAAAAAAGCTGATTTGAATTAAAAGCTTAGCAACACAATTCTAGGTGTGGAATATTCTGACGAGTGCATTTACATTCATTATCATAACAACCAACTTAAAAACTGTATAATCAGTCAATTACTTTTCACAACTAACAGATTTATTAGATAAAGTTAACAAAATAAAAACAAACATTAAAAAAATTGGGTGTGCCTAAGACTACACGTTGGAAGTGATAACTACAACCTATTTATATTTGTATTAGTATTAATATTAGAGGAGAATAAGGGTCAACAAATTACACAAGTCAATATATTGTTAAAAAAAATAGGAAAATTTATACTTAATTATTCAAATAACAAATTATTTTTAACTCCTAAAAATTTTAAGTAATTTATGTATATTTTCAGTTATAAGTAAATCTGCAGAACATTATATTTAATATATTTTCTCACATTATACACTACACATTTGTATTCCATTTTAAGCGTGTATATAATCTATTAATATCAAATTATAAATAATCAATATGAAAATTGACCATATTCCATTTGTTTAATTCAAAATAGAGTAAAATCTTTAGCTTTGACTAAAAATATTTAATATGGTTTTACATTTCCTAAAGTTTATAAGAAATTGTTGAAACTTTCAAAATTTAAAATTGTTTAATTATCTTAAAAAGTGTTAATTTTTCAAAATATAATATGATTTTCTTTCTGTCTAACAGATTTTAAAATTAATAATCAAAGATTATAAATTTTCCATTTAAAAAAGTTATGGGAAAATCCTCAAATAATAATAAATGCAATTGTAACTTACCGACTTTCTGTATTAACGAATCCAATAAAAAAAATTCAACACTCTTGTCTATATGTATATAGTAAATCACGTGAAAAGAGGTGATGAAATATTTATAACAGAAATTTTAGTACTATTAAAAAATAAGACAGTGATTTTAAGTTATATTTTGGACTAAACTGTTAATTTATTCAAATGATAATAAAGGTATTCAAACGGCCAAGTAAAAACCATAAAACTCTCACAGATGTACAATATACTCGAAGTTACAACGAGTAAACAGCCTATGGGCTAACAGTTCTGAGTAATCGCAGGTGGCAGCACACAGCAACGTTCCCCGATGACCGCACCAACACAATATCAAATATTTAAAGCAGAAAACCATTAGAACACTCGACGATTCACACTACACTCACACATTAAGCTGATACGAACAGATACTACACTTTGATCTTAGCCAATAGGCCGAGAAGAGATACTATTACAAGGCACTTTGAGTAAGCAGTTAAAACGTTCCTAGTCTGTAATATAAGTTTATATAAATTTTAATTTTTTATACCAGTCGCGGTAAGCAAGAGCATGGCTTCCGGGCGAATTGCCTTCAGGATTACGTTTAATAAGTTACTAGCTATATTTTAACACGGAAGCACGCGCTTACTTGTCTATATATACTATGTATCACCTATTCCCTCTCCACGATTTGACTTGTGTCTACCCAAAAAGTTCGTGACGTGAAATTTCAGAAACATAGTCAAGCGAAAGTACCCAACGGGCCAATAGAATTTCACTTCAAAAAATTATTTAAGAAAATTGAGAATTTATTGTTTCTATCATCTAGGACTTAGGCTATAGGTTATATATGTGCAACAGGATCTAGGCTACTACTTCCCCCACCACCCTACGCTGATCCAAGTGCCTCTGTCATGATCAATTTTAATTTAGAAAATATCAGAGTATACAATAATCGGTTTGAATTTGCTCACAACGGAAATTATTGAGGTATGCGAGCAACATCGACGCCTTCTAGTTTTTAATAATAATAATAATAATCATAATGTTATTGTTAAGAAATGTATAACAGTGTAATGTCAGAACTTAAACTGACAAGTGAAATCACTAACAAGAATTAACGAAAATCTAACTAACAGAGCGTTACATTTAAGTACTTATCATGGAACATATAATAAATTCACACAAATGAAAACGTCATAATATAAGAATTAATTCATAGCTTGACTTGATAGACTAAAACCTGAACAATGATCCTTACAAATAATAATGTTTATTCACTCCAAGACAATACTGCCATCTTCAATAAAGCACGAATTATAATAGAGTGAGTGAATTTAATTATTGTAGCTCGTGCATCACTGAAGATGACGACGTTGACATTGAAACGCTTTTGAGTGAATTAACGTGTTATTTATGAGAACTTGTGTTTATTCTATCAAACATGTAAGAAGTGTTATGTTAACCACTCGTCTAGACTATAGAATTAATTTATGTAATACAACAACTATAAACAACTAGAAATATATAATATAGTTTTAACCTTTTTCAGAGGTTTTCATGCATTTTAACCAGATTTTATTTTAAAACCCCTAAACCTGGGTTTTGCTTGAATTTTTTCCTTTGTTTTTATATTCTGAATTATGCTTTCAGCCTTTGGCAATCAAATGTGAGAAAATAATCCAAAACCACTATTAAAAGTCCAGGAGAAGTAATATAAAGGGCGCTCACGTATGTATAGTGTCATAAATACACGATTTGTGTTCATGGAGTACAAGACGTGTCTTACTTATGCTCAAAAGTAAAGTGCAAGTTATTTTTATAAAGTTGTTTATAAAGGCTGGAGAATTTAGTACGACTGTCAAGTTTAATATAAAAGTAAATAATCTTACCTAGGTTTAGTCTTTGTTTATTGCAGTGTAGGGTTTTCTACTTGGCATGGAAGAATTCTTGGAAACATATTTACGTCCTGTACAAGAAAAATAAAAACTTAAACAATTGTCAAGACTAGCGCGCTGAGGGTTCTCCTTTTTACATATTACTAGTGGACATGGCAATGCTTCGCTATTGCTTGATTTACCTAACCTAAAATTATATTCAGTTTTTGATCCAAATCAGTTGTTGATCAAAATCAGCTGTTGATAAAAAATCAGCTGTTTTAAGCTTTTCATACGAACAGCTGTTTTTTGTGCCCCGGATAAAATCAAAAGAAATCTTTCTTCTTCTTCCTTAAGATTGACCTTCCATAAGATTAACATGGCAACTTTGAGGGCCACTGAGGCGAAGCCCTTAACATACATTGGGCTCATTTTAAGGGAAGCACAACTTCAGAGTGAGCTCTGTAAAATGACACCAAAAACATCAAAATCGGTTAAAAACTCTAGGAGGAGTTCTACTCACAAAATAACCCCTAGCAAATTAATTATGTATAGATATAGATAGATACCACATACAAACAGCACATGCAGGCCATATACAGTGTCTGTAAACAGTCTGAAAGCGGCTGGATTTATCGGCTTCTAACAATGATAGAAAAATGTTAAACTTTTTTTGATTAATGTTTATTTTAAACAAATATGGCGGCCAGCTTTAAAATTACAAATGGAAACTCGTATTTTCTATACTTTTTTCAGTAAACAGTAGAGTTTTATCATTTACTTCTAAATATACACAAAAAGTTAATATGAAATTGGATTTATTTTTCAGTGATTTTTCTACATTTAAATAGATTTATACATATTTATATCAATTAGCTTTTAATTAATTCAAAATCAGTCTACTCATTGAAGTTTCATTCATGAAATTTATATTTAGCTTTTTACTCATTCTCTTTGAAAATTATTATTTAACAAGTAGTGATCATTCTTCTATGATATAGAAATCAAAGATATTAAAAAAATGTTTAACAATTAATGTATAAAATGTTTCAATTAACAGCCGAAACCAATTGTGTGCTTCTTACTCCTTCCCCAGTGCGGGGTTGAGTAATTTATACAGAACTATCTAACTATCACTAACAGAACACTAGTTTATTTTTGCTGCAAATAATTGTCCACTCTGATTGGTAGCCACATTTCTTTCAAAAATCTAAACATACAAATTTTATATCAAAGGTAAAATTGTTGGGTTTGTCGAAAAGGTTAAAATAATTTTAAAAAGTTCTACAGATATGTGTAAAAAAATATAAGGACCCCCGTATTGGAAAAATTACCATATTCTACGTTAAAAATTTTTACTCAAGCCTTTTTGAAAATTATTAAAATAAAAGTTTCGTGTGTGGTATATTTGTAAACCGTAATTTACAAAGCGCTTATACCAAATTTAAACTAAATATCTAATCTAATCTACTTCTGGAGTTACTGTTAGTTTTTGTAAAAACAAAAATTCGAATTGCGACTAAACTAAGCCGAATTCGAAAAAAGTTACTGAACATTTTTCATTTATTTCAATGTGTACAATCCTTTAAGGAATTCACGCTAAGGTTTTTCGAGACACTCTGTATACTTGTAATTTATGGCCTTGAATTGTAATTTCAAAAGGTAAAATTGTAAGTTTTTGTGTCACCCTGTATATTAGCTTACTTTACTTTACGATAACGAAATAATAAATCATTATTCCCAGAGAAAGTTTAATAATGTGTTTAAGAAATTGCATATTTTAAAACGCCTTAACTCGTTTGTTAATGCAGATAAATTTAAAATGTATCAAGTAAATTGACGTATTTTAATATGTAAAAATAACTATAGCTTTACATCTAAAAGTTGAGATTAAGAAGTTGGCTGATTTTTATACGACACTTTATTTTAATGCTAATTAATAAACTTGAAAGAAATGTATGATAGCTTGAATGATTTATCTCGTTTAATAATTTAGGGAGACAGCTCTTAATTGCTTTGTGACAGCTAATTCTTATAAAGCAGTTCAGATCTAATTCTTTGAATTTATGTTAAGTTTTATTTTAAATTGTAAATTCTTTAAGTGAATAAATTATCAGCGAATTTCCGTAGGAAAGATGAGCTATTGCAGTGACCCGTATGGTAAGATTTAAGATCGGGAGTGGTAATTAAGCACCAATCGTGGTCCCAGAGCACGTTGTCGGGTGTCAATAAAAACTATATATGTGTGTTCACAATCTAACAGCCGCATTTTAAGTCCGATTTGGTTAAAATTTGGTACACACGTTGATTTTCCCCACATGTTGGTTTTTTTAAGTCGCTCAGACGAGTTCGTTAGCCAAACAAATCCAGTGACTAGAAGTAAAATGTTTCTGGATTTTTCGTAGCCTACTAGAATTAAATTTTTTCTGGAGATTTTTCTAAATATATATATATATATATATATATATATATAGGGTATTATTCAGCACATTTTATTTTTACACGACCAAATAGCCTAGTCTTGTCTCCTAAAATCGATCAAAACGTAAAATACCATAACATTACATTAAAAGCGAATTTATCCGCTACGAGCGAAACGAAGCAGATCATAATCTGAGGCCCTATGGTCGAGGTGCAAACTGGCAAAGCGAGTGTTTTCACTGCGAGCGGAATGAAGCAGCACGTGAGCCAGGGCTAGAGGCTGAGCTGCAAACAATTTCTACTAATATATTTCGTACACGGAGGCAGCTATTCAGCGCCTTCGTGGATAGACCAATTTTCCAAATGGTCCTTAAATGAAACCCTAAATTATATAAACTTAAGTTTGAAAATCCGCTAAACTCACGTCAGAGGTTCAGCTGCATGATCGAATTATTTTGATTTGATTTCTTTAGAGATCCATAGTAAATGAAAACTATAAACTATTTACATAGTTCCTTTTGAGAGTTCACTTTAAACGCAACTTTACCACTGATTTATATTTTAACCTTTTTTTAAATCTAAACACTGATTAAACCGACTGTAATATTAGTTCCACTATACACTACACTCAATTTATATAATCTATAGTTTTTGCTAGTTGAATTATGTAGACCTTTAGATAATTACTATTTAATTAATTATTTGAATTGCTAATAATTTGAGTGATTCTATATTGTACTACGAGGATTTGAAAAAAGATTTAGAGAAATATAATAGAGTTCTACTGGACTGACTTCTGCCGAAGAGGTTTTGTTTGGGTCTTAATACTTTTATGTCTGACAGATAAAAGTCCCCATTTTCTTAAGCGTGCGTTTGGACTTTTCTCCTCTTTGTTTTAGTGCCTTTTCTAACTCTTTGAAAATCTTTTTCTCATTGGATAATACTCGTTAAAGGAAACTTTTCTCACTAATTGTGATTGGTCACGTAGTGCAGGTTGATTCTCATGGTTTTGTGTTTGCTTCACTATTTTTCATGGGCAAAGAAATTTTGTTGGGATTTCAAATAATCTTAACCCTAACGTAAATCTAGATAGAATGACTAATGCACTGAAAAAGAAGAGCAATCCTTTTCCAAATTCTTTGTTTCTTAGTCCTACCACCCCCAACGAAGTTCATAAAGTTATTAATAAATTAAAGAATACTAAAGCTGTAGGTTGGGATGGTATTCCTACCTTAGTATTAAAAACATCTTCACATATTATTGCAAAACCACTATCCTTTCTAATTAATAAGTCATTTGAACTAGGTGTTTTTCCAGAGAAACTAAAGTATACCCATATCAAACCTGTCTTCAAAAAAGGTGATAAGACCGACATTACTAATTACCGCCCTATAGCCCTTATACCAGTAGTGTCTAAAATATTTTAAAAACTAATGATGACTAGAATTCTAAATTTTTTTGATAAACATAAAGTCTTAACAGAACATCAGTTTGGTTTTAGAAAAGGGCTTTCTACAGAATCTGCTATTTATGAACTAGTTGAGTCTATAATACGTTCAATTGACAAAAGAGGTCATGTTGCATCTGTGATGTGTGACCTGTCTAAGGCTTTTGACTGTGTTGACCATGTAATTCTTTTAAGTAAATTAAGTTATTATGGCTTACGTGGAGTAGCAAACGATTGGTTTCAGAGTTACTTAGTTAACAGAAGGCAAAGAGTATTATATACAGACTCTCGTAAGTCCTATAATTCGTCTTGGCAAATTAATCGGCGAGGGGTTCCCCAGGGCTCAATATTGGGACCTTTACTGTTTTTGATCTATGTAAATGATTTACCATATAATGTAGGTGAAACTAAAGCTGTATTATTTGCTGATGATACCACTCTGACAATTTCTGGAGAAAACATTAAAGATTTAGAGAAATCCTTGACATTGGCATTAACAATGGCTGAGGATTGGTTTTCAGTTAATAGTTTAAAATTAAACCCAAGTAAAACACAAATGATTCATTTTGGATCAAAATGTGTAAGAAATAAAATATTTTTGCCTTATTTAGAAACCATGATTACAAGCACTGACTCCTCAAAACTCTTGGGAATCATTATTGATGAGAAATTAAACTGGAAATGTCATATCCATTCTCTTTTAAATAAACTTAACTCTGCGTGCTTCGCACTTCGTGCAATCTCAAAAACTTGCAGTTATGCCACAATTAAGACCGTGTATTATGCCTATGTTTACTCACACCTTAGATATGGCGTAGCCATCTGGGGTAATTCTGTAGAGTCCATAAAAATTTTTTGTCTACAAAAAAAGATAATAAGAATAATCTGTAATTTGAAGTATAGAGATTCGTGTAGAGATATATTTAAAAAAATCCAATTTTTAACCCTGCCATGTATTTATATTTTGAACGTTTTGCTCTATTTTAAATCCCACAAGAGTGGGGTCAGTCAGCACCAGCATGGATATTCTTTCCGTCAGCAAATACTACAATATCCTATTCATAAACTGAAGGTATTTGAACAGGGGGTGTATTACTCAGGTTTGAAGTTGTACAATGGACTGCCTCAGTATTTGAAAAAAATTGATTCCCAGTGTGAATTTGAAAAAAAATTAAAAAGATACCTCACTGAGCGGGCATTTTACTCAGTGAGAGAGTACTTGACAAGTAGTCCTTGAGGCTATATAACATTGTTGATTTGTCTGTAATAATGTATTATATATATATTTTTTTATATCTTGTATATTTATTGTTCTAACTTGTTTAAACTATTTTATTTATTAAAATATTAAAGTATTATGTGTATATGTATTCTAAGTGTAGGACAACTCCCATGTATACTTCAGCTTTGCTGAAATTTGTATGCCGTAAATGAGGCTAATAAATCTAATCTAATCTAATCTAAATTGGGAATACCACAGAGTATATGTTCGTTGTTTGAACTCTCTCTTAAAATTTTATAATACGAATAATGTTGTTTGAATGTATTAGCTAATTTTCATAGGAAAGATGAGCTATTGCAGTGACTCTAGGTCGGGAGTGGTCAATGAGCACAGATCACGGTCTCCAGAACATGTTTTTGTGTATCATTAAACATTTTATATACGAGTGTATATATTAAGTGTTCACACACTGAAACTGCTCCATTTTACGTCCAATTTGGTACCAATTTGTTATACACTTGGTTTTATAAGTCGCTCGGACGAGTATTAGACAAAAAATCCCAAAATCGAAAACACATTTTTTGACAAGAAGTAACGATTTTTTAAGATTTTTCGTGCTAGAATTAAACTTTTTCTGGTTTTATCTGGAAAAATAAATATAAGTGATTATTTTGCTTTTTTACAAACCCCTCTGGTTCCTTCAAAATCGATCAAGACGTAAAATACCATAAAAGTACCACGTTCAAATCCACGTGGACGATTTTATCGTAAGACAGCTTCTGATCTGAGGACGGGACGCAAGATCGAGGTGCGAGCGAAACTAAGCAAAGTGTGAGTCGGGAGTGGAGGGTCAGGTGCAAACAAATTCTACTAATATATTTCATACATTCAGTGTCCAAATAGACCAAATAGTGAGTAGACCAAATAGTTGGTTGAAACCCTAAAACATAAAAAAATAATTTTGAAAATTCACTCAACTCACATGATCAGTGCACCTGCGTGATCGAATTATTATTATTGTTTAATAAGTCTTTGGAATTTTGGTATTTTCCAGTACATACCTGACACCCTGTTGATAGTTCAGGTCATTTTTGAGAGCTTTAGAATGAGAGGTTGAACATTTTTCTACATAAAACAGTTTTGAAACATTACAGTTGTTTCCATTATTTTTGCATACTCTATATAGGTATATATCTAACTTACTGCCTACATAATTTAAAAGGCTAAAAGATATAGTCGAAATCTCTTGTCCAAAACGTTATCACCTTTAAAAGAAGCCTTAAAAAAAATATTTATAAAATTGTAAAACACCCCTTTCTTCCACTACCATCTCAAAGTATAAGCCCTTTAAAAAGTCTACAATTTCAGCTGCTTGTAGCTTAGTAAAAGAGATTGTTGAAGGCATAGAGGATTCGGGGAGTACTGTTGGTATTTTTTGCGACCTATCAAAAGCCTTCGATTGTGTTGTACACAATATTTTAATAGACAAATTTAAATATTATAACTTTTCAAATAATGCAATAGCATGGGTAAAATCTTACTTGTCTGGACGAAAACAAAGAACTGTGGTGTATAAAAATAATATGAAATACAAATCTCCCTGGAAAAGACATAAAATGTGGCGTTCCACAAGGATCAATTTTGGGACCATTTTTATTTTCAATTTATATAAATGATTTAGCGTCAAACATAAGTCCTGGTATTATTTTATTTGCTGACGATACAACTACAGTTGTTAAAGCAACAAATTTGAAGGACCTAGCTGACTTGACTGAAAGGACTATGAACGAACTTTCTGGTTGGTTTGCTGCAAATGGGTTAAATTTAAATGGTAAAAAAACTCAAATCATCGAATTTCAATCTTGTCAGAGTAGACACCCAATAGAAATGAAGGTCAGTTTTGAAGGTGTAGAGCATAACTCCATGGATATGACAAACTTTTTGGGAGTTTATATTGACAAAAATGTTAACTGGAAGCCTTTTTTAACATTCTTTCAAAAAATTTGAATACTTCATGCTTTCAGATGTCGGTATCGAGAAATACAATTGATTTAAAACCCAGAGTAATGATTTACCATGGCAGTTTTTGCTCTGTCATGCAATATGGAATTTTGCTTTGGAGAGGTGCAAAAGGATTAATTTCAATTTTTAAAATTCAGAAAAAGTATGTCCGTTGCATGTATGGTTTGAGTAAAACTAGTTCATGCAAAACAATTTTTAGGGAGAGGAGACTGTTGACACTTCCGTCTTTGTATATTTTGAGATGCCTATTATTTATTAAAGCCAACCATGATGTTTTGTTGAATGAACAAAATGTTCATCAATATGGGAGTAGGAACAAAATAAACTTCCAACTACCTAAACATCGCCTTAATATATGTGAAAGAACAAGTGAATACATGGACAAAAAAATGTTCAATAAGCTTCCTCTGCACATTAAGGAAATTAAAAATGTTTTTTTTTAAATGTGTCAAAGAGTTTTTGATAGAGAGAGCTTACTATAATGTCAATGAATTTTTAGATGATAATGTGATATTTTAAATTTGTAGTTAGGTTAGTATAAACTAGCTTTAAGGCACTCTAAATATTACCTGTTTTTTATATTTTCTATGTTTTGTTTTGTTGACAATGTTACCTCTTTTTATAGCTATATTATAAAATGTAATGTAACAGTAAAAAATTATAATGTAATGTAAAAATTAAAAAATGTACGAGTTGTGTAGCAAGAAAGTAAAAATCGGCTCAAGCTTTTATTAGTTATTTTCAAAAAAGTTATTATATTAAAATGTATTAAAATTTTATAGTTATCGCACTGTGAAGTAGTTTAGTCGTTGGCTAAGAAGAATTTGCTGGAAACTTAACTAATTACAATGAAACGTCCTAAATATTAAAAGAAAAATATATTTACTCTAGAAAAGAGATCTGATTGGTCGTTAGCTTAGTAAGCCAAATTTCAACTTGATGCTTTTATCTTTTCTAAGAAATTCTTCTGTGACAGGCAGACAGACGTGATAAGTTTTACATTTTGAGGTACGTAAACCTAACTTTCAAAGTTATGCCAAGTTGAAAACTTATAAAAGTTTATCCGTATTTAAGAGAGATTTAAACAAAGTTGTGCAGGCAACGGAACACATCTTAGTCAAGTTGACACGTGATTACTCAAAGAACTAATTCCTGGGCTAAAGTTCACAGTTTATAAGCCGTAATATGTTTCTGAGTGACTTTTCACTATACTTGACTGAAAGTTGGAATTAAAACCGTTCTTTCTTTTATTTAAGGCGAAAAACCTTAGCGGTTATCATCGCCTGGTAAAACCGTTCTTAAATGTTATGTATAAATACCTCTGCAATATAAAATTCAAAACAAAATTAAATTTTCATGTCGCTACCTTCTTCAGTTTAAAAACTGTTGTCTATTATTTATTAATCTGTATAAGTTTAATAGATGGAAGTGATAAACATTCCTAAATAAGTTCTAAGTAATTAGACCAAGCAACTGAACCGCTGACGTGAGCTGAGCGAATTTCCAAAATTAAGTTTATATGTTTAAAGGTTTCAACCGACTATTTGGGAAATTGGTAAAATCACTAAGGTATATATTACACTATCAAAGAAACGTCAAATTCTTTGATCAAAGATTTGACATCAAAGAAATTTGACGAATCTTTGACGATTCTTTCACGAAATAATTCGTTCATCAAACTTTGATCAAACTTTGACGAATCTTTGACATGTTGTAATCTTTGACAAAGATTTTCAAAAAAGAATACGAATAAAATACTAAAATAATATAGTACGCATTTTTTAGGGAACCTCCTAACCTCAAAATAATATACCGGTACGGTTTTTCTGTTTTCATTATATTCTTTCTGTTCCTTTACTTTTATATTTTTAATACGATGGCAAAATTGACATGGAGTGTTGAAGCTGTGAAAACTTTAATTTTACATTATGAAAAAGAATATTGTTTGTGGAACATTGACACGAATGCCTATAAAAATCGCGATGAAAGGCAAAAACCTTCAGAAGAAATTACAAAAAATAGTGTTTTGCAGTCTGTAATATTGGGATCGGCAGTATAGCCTAAGTTTATGTTTTTTGTAAAACATTAAAGAGACTTTCATTATGTTTACTTTATTGTAAAAGTGTATTTACAAGTTTTTGTAAGATTAGTTTTAAAAATCTGAACCCCTTATTATATGAATTACGATCTTTCAACAGTAATTTTGTAATAATAGTAATAAAATAATAAAAATATTATAATAAACCGAAACATAACCCCAAAATATATCTAATTTAATATCAAAGTTGATCAAAGAATTGGATAGGTGTAATATGTATTCTTTGACAAATCTTTGTCAAAGATTTCACCAAAGATCTTTGACAAAGATTTGACAAATTATTTGACAAACAACTTTGACAGTGTAATATGCCCCTAAGGCGCTGAATATCTGCCTGCCTGTACAAAATATATTTTTTAGATTTTGTTTGCACCTCAGCATCCAGCCTCAGCTCACGCGCTGCTTTGCGAGTTTGCACCTCGACCTTGCACTCTCGGATTATGAACTGCTACGCTTCGCGAGATTTTTTCCTCATTTCTTGAACTTGTGGTAACATAAAAGCTACAAGAAACAAATGAACAAAATCAAGTTGTAAAAAACTTATAAATATGCAAAGGTTTCGGTAGGAGCCTTACTTCATAGGTGTATTCACATCGTCAAAATAATGAAAAACGCTCATATAATCCATATTATCATGAAATTATTATCATAATATTATTAATAAAACTTAAATTGAGAGTTTCGGAATCTGTAATTTTTAACGTGATTTATGATCCAAAGTGTGAATTGTGCCTTACTAAAATGATTGGGTCGAAAATTTATTGGTTTTATAACGTTTTTAACCAGAAAAAAAAAATAAAATCAATATCAGAACTGTATCTTCAGTAGTTAGTGCAAAACCTAAATTAAAACACAAAATATTGCGGTCGATAAGTGTACTTTTTTACATTTGGACTTTAATAAATTTGAAATATTCCTGTATGTAAAAAAAAACCTTCTATAGCAAAATTTATAGAGAATTATATTCTGAGAAAAAATTATCTCGGTGACTAAAGTAAATCAAAAATTCATAAAGTGTTTTTAAATACTAATTATTAGTCGTTTGCAGTGGTTGATTTTCAGAATTTGTAGTTGTGTTTGTTTTTTAATGAAAATGGATTGGAACAAATATATTTTACTGTCTTTATCTACATAAATTTTCTCAAAATGAAATTCTCTAAAAATGTTGTGGTCAAAGTCTCTTTGTTTACTGTCAATTTAACCAAATTATTGTAGCCAAAATTTTTTTAAAACGTACGCTTTTCGATGCCAATCGTTTTTGTTTGAAATCCAGGTTCATCGTTAACTACAGAAGATACAGTTCTGGGATATATTTTATTACATTTTTCAGGCTAAAACCCATATAAAACTCATTGATTTTTACTTTCTCACTATACTATAGTGTAGAGAAAGTATAGTGCTAGCAAAAAAAAATCGATGTTGAGATTTTTGTGGAAATATCCGTTTTGGGACCCCCTGAATTCAAAAAGGTGGTTTTTACAAAATGTCTGTCTGTATGTCTGTATGTATACAAAGCTAGAGAGAAAACTATTCGATCGATTTCGAACAAATTTGCACCAAACATGTCAATTAGGCCTGTATAGATGCACGAAAAAGTTTTTGAAATATTTTGAAAAACAACCCTCTTTTTGGCCAAAAAAACCCCCAAAAAATCAATTATTATTTTTGTATAAAAAACGGCTATAACGATTTTGATAAAATTTGGCTTATTTGTAGCCCTTAATGTACCCTACCAAATACAAAAAACAGCATCTTTCTAAAAATTCTCGTTTAGCTAATAATAACAATAATAATAATGATTTTTGGGGTTTTTTTTTTGCCAATTTTTCAAAACCTTTT
Source organism: Philaenus spumarius (assembly GCA_018207615.1). Taxonomy (NCBI): domain Eukaryota; kingdom Metazoa; phylum Arthropoda; class Insecta; order Hemiptera; family Aphrophoridae; genus Philaenus; species Philaenus spumarius. Next base: position 89,182 of record JAGFPH010003419.1, on the reverse strand, counting down.
TTCGTGCATCCATACAGGCTTAATTGACGTGTTTGTTGCAAATTTGTTCGAAATCGATCGAATAGTTTTCTCTCTAGATAATAATAATAATAATATTTATTAGTGAATCTCCTACTTTAATATCACCTCTCCTACCCCTCCTACAATTAATTATGAAATCACAGTGAATCTGTTTAAAAATTTAAACATGTTTGTGTGAAAGTATGTGCCAGTTTCTGGTACCGTTTATTTACTTAGTCTTTTTAGTAAGGCTTAATTTACATTTTAGTGCTGAAATTACGTCCACAAGTTCTAGGGGCTTTAACTCTCTAACGGAACGTTTTTGGATCTATGTTTATGTGTAATTGTTCAACATTTTTATGAGATGAATACGGCTGAGAAGCAAGACAGATTCCTCATGATACACGCTGTTTATGTTGCAGAACGTTATTCTGTTGCAAATGTGTACGCTACTTTAATTATCACTTGGATAAGCTCTGAGAGTACACTGTACAACCTAAATAGAGTCAGTAGTACTTTCCCCTACCTGTCAAGTTCTACACAGACAGTACTGGGGCGGATTTATTTCTAGTCTCTGATGAGATGAAGGGCGAGGGATGAAGCTTAGGGGAGGTATTATATAGGTGGGTATTACAAATCAAGGTGAAAAGGCAAAAGGGAAATATAGTCAGCTTCTGAAAGGTTTACAGGATTACACCACCAAGTCTCATCAAAGTGCGGTGTGATATCATGTCCTAGCAAATTGAATCTAGCGGAACCAATCCGGTGAAAGGAAAATAGATAATTACATCTCCTGCCCGCTTTCAAAATAAAACAATGTGATTAAACAAAAGTAAAAATTCAAATTAATATACATTAAGCTGAATTCATATCTAATTTTTATCGGTGATTTTGTTTATCTGACAACTGTTTTGTTTTTACATAAACATTAATACCTAACAAATGTTACTGAAAAACGTCACTGGGGATGTTACTCACTACCACCCAAATTGCATATGTTTTATGAAATAATAAAAAATACAATATTTTACAAACAAAACAAGAAATATGTATATAAAAATTACCTTATGACGACCGCATGTATTCATAATACATGGTGTTTTATTTGTCGAAAACAAGAAAGGTAATTAAGTTTTGTTGTAGTTTATTGACATACATATTAAATAGTGTAAAAGGGGAAATAATTATAATTGTCAGTTTTTATATTTTTAAACTCAAACGACTGTAAGAATTGTATTTAATTTCGTACAGGAGCAGTGATAAACACTTATCACAAAAGCTAAAGGTGTTACCAGATCTTTCAACAACAATCACCAAAAGCCAACGTGTAGTGTATAGACACTAATGACGAAAGTTGACAGTTCTGAAGGATCTATCAACATTAATCACTAAATGCTAACTGACAATTTTGCCAGATATATCGACACTAATCAACGAAAGATTCCACTGTTTCTAGATCTATCGACACTAGTCACGAAAGTTGACAGTTCTGTCAAATCTACCAACATCAATCACGAAAACTGTCAGTTGTGTAGGATCTATCGAAAAATCTCGATTGCTTATTAATAGTGTTGCCAGATCTATAAATTTTAACAACGAAAACTAACTGACAGTGTTGAAAGATAAGCAACAATTAATTATAACTGACAGTGAACCAACGGCTAAATAAATCCTATATTATTCTGTTTTTTTTTTTGTTTGTTTTTTATAATATTTTACATAAAACTGACGGTTTTACATGCATTTACATAAGTATCGACTTTTGCACGTTTGGCTAAATCACATCCTATGATTAAATTTAAGAATAAAGAACAAAGCTTGGTCAACCAGATAATTTGTGTGTTGTAAAAATGTTATGTTATTTGGCTCAGGACCACGAGAGGTTCCAATCCTTCTCAAGCTACATCTAAGGCTATACTTATAGATCAGAACCGAGCCGAACGGAGCGGAATTTTTCCCAGGCTATTTTTTCTAAGTATTTAAATGGGAGTATATCAATACAAACAGAGCCGACTCGCGCAGAGCCGAATTTTTTCCATGCTCTGGGAACATACCGGAACGAGTCTGGCTCGGCTTCGTTCTGGACGGGTCGGATAGATATAGCCACAGCTCCCGACCAGAAAGAACGTTCGGTCTCTTTCCACTGTTCTTCCATGATAATTTTGCAATTCACGGTAGTTGCGACAGTAGTAGGAGGTGAGGTTACTAACTGACGGTGAGGTTGAATGCGCGCGCATCCTTCCGATACATGTCAGAACGGTGTTGTTCTGTTAGATTTAACCACTACTAAGGCATTCTGCGACGGACCGGGTCGGCTCGGCTCGGCTCTGATCGTATAAGTACAGCCGTAGCTTCACTAGGCTAAAGCACTCGTGTTGGTTGTTTAGATTTAATCAAGTAAAACACAAAATAGTTTATAGCGCCAAAAACAAGTTTTCCAAGGTACTTATGTCAAACACAAAAGAAGAAGACATGACAGAATAGCTGTTACTAAAACAAACTTATTAAGATTAAAACTCTTTGTATTTAACCGTTTATTAACTGTTAGTTATTCTGTTTCAATAAGCTTTTCTTTATTCCCGCGCCAGCTTGCATCGCTTGCAATATCCTCTATAGGTTGAAACAGATGCTATTTATGTTTTCACAGTAATTTCATTAAGGGATTGTCTCGACTTTTACAGTCTGATGATTACATATATATAATGAGGCGATAACAGTTTGTGTTTTTATTTAGACATGTTCATTGAGCTTCAAAAGAAGAGTTATGTTTATTCTACAGCAATTTAAACAGAATATAGTGAGTGTAGAAGATTTGGTCCTAACGTAGTAATATAAGTTGTATTTTTAATATTAATAAATCCATTTTGATTAAGACCGTTATCTATACATAATTTAGACTTATATCTTACTTATATAATAATTCAACAAAGCCTTAAATGTTTGGTGACTATATTGATACCTATTTCTGGAGATCTACCTTGCGGATTTCATACAGTTTGTTGTAAATGAAAGAAAATTTCGTAATTTTAAACAAAAAATTATGAATTGTCTTTTTTGTTTGTTATATTTACAAGGGCACTTTTTGGTTTGTTTAGGTTTTAGACTACAACCCTATTGACACCTATGTCTGCAGATCGACC
>JAGFPH010003419.1:19971-83702 GCA_018207615.1 Philaenus spumarius | reverse complement strand
TTAATAATTATAGTAATTGTGAGACTTTGAGTTAATAATTATAGTAACTGTGAGACTTTGAGCTAATAATTATAGTAATTGTGAGACTCTGTGTTCAAGTTTTATTTTATCAATATATTTTTTTACAAAAGTCAAGCTCAATATTTATTTATACGTTATGCATGTTTCGGCTTTGAAAACGTTATAACTCCAAGCTACCAGTAAAATAAAAATTGCTTCAGTGTAGAAACTGTTTTGAGTAAAGACATTCTAAATCGACTTCTACAAGTCTGAAGTAAATAGGAAGAAGTGATCTCGAGGTAAACAGATGATATTCTCTAACATCGAAGTGATGTTTTCAGCGTGGAAACCTGAATGAAACCTAGATCAAGTTAAGAAAGTACAAGCAGTTGGTGTTCTGCCATCAAATAGTGTATTGAAATACTCAACGTTTCAGAAATGATAGAATTATCTAGAACAAATAAGAGAGAATTATTTCAAAGAAAATATTTAATTTTATCTATCATAATCATAAAAGCTGAATCCTTCAAAGTTTACAAAATTCACATTAAAATATATAATAAAATTGTAATGATTATCAAATCGTTTGACATAACCTACTATGAGGTTAAACCCAGAGAAAATGGTAACCAGATTTTATTAATAAGAGTTATTATATTGAAAACTCAAGTAAACCTAACCTAGCCTGGTTTTTAAGATTAAGTTTAACTTAGAACGCATCAGTCAGAACTATTTATACTCGAATACCTGTTTTAATTAGGTTTTGAACCAGAATATTGCAAACTATTGCTCGGAGGTAAATTACCGCCAGTTTCAAAATAAAAACAACATAAAACTCCATTTAACCAACAAACTGATCAAACATTTCGAAATATAAATCTTGTGCTGGAATTACTGTAATTTATTTCTGTTTGTATAATTATGAGAATGGGTAAAACCTTTTATGATAAATTATTTTGTTCAGAATAATTAATTGGACTGGTAGATCAAGCACTGAATAGCGTGCGAAAAAATATAAAATACTAGGGGAAAACCTGCGTGCTCCGCACGCCAACCCCGTTGGAAACCTCTGTACCCGTAATCATGTTGTTTTCTTTATAATAAAGGTGTAGGATTAATAATAACCCCAAAGTTAAGATGGTAAATAATGTTAAATGATCAAATCAAATTATTTCGTATATTTTTATAACAGCAGTTATAATATAGGTTAAAAGAACCAGCAAGGCTCAGGTCTACACTTAAATAATAAAAACCTAACCTAAGTTAGAAATACAAATAATTGCTTCAAAGTTTGAAATAAGCTGTTAATGGAAAAATTAGAGTACACAGGTGTTTTATCTGTTATTTTATTCAATTGGTTGCTATGCTAATAAATGCAAATACATGTGTTGGTTCATCAGTGTAGGCCTAATCTAAGATTTTTTTCTGACTAAATTTACACATATTGAAATAAAAAAATGTTTTTAACAAAATGAATTATAGCCGATGTTATTCAGAGATAGTGCAGCTTTTTATTAGTGAAACTATGTTTACTTTCTCACTATACTATAGTATAGAGAAAGTATAGTGATCGCAAAAAGAATCGATGTTGAGATGTTTGTGGAAATATCCGTTTTGGGACCCCCTGAGTCCAAAAAAGTTTTTTTTTTTAAATGTATGTCTGAATGTACGTATGTATGTATGTATGTATGTCTGTATGTATACAAAGCTAGAGCGAAAACTATTCGATCGATTTCAAACAAATTTGCACAAGACATGTCAAGTAGGCCTGTATAGATGCAGGAAAAACGGTTTTGAAATATTTTGAAAAACAACCCCTTTTTGGCAAAAAAAACCATCCAAACAATCAGTTATTATTTTTTATAAAAAAACGGCTCTAACGATTTTGATAAAATTTGGCTTATTTGTAGCCTTTAATATACCCTACCATATGCAAAAACCCGCATCTTTCTAAAGATTCTCGTTTAGCTAATAATAATAATAATAATAATAACTGATTTTTGTCGGTTTTTTGGCCATAAAGGGGGTTGTTTTTCAAAAAATGTCAAAACCTTTTTGCGTGCATCTATAAATGCCTAATTGACGTGTTTGGTGCAAATTTGTTCGAAATCGATCGAATAGTTTTCTCTCTAGATAATGAAAATTATATTTATTACTTAATCTCCAACTTTAATAAAAAAATCACCTCTCCTACCCCACCTTACAAGTCACAGTGAATCTGTTTAGTAATTTAAATATGTTAGTGAGAAAGTATGTGCCAGTTCCTGGTACCGTTTATTTCAATCAGTTAAGTAGTTCCAGAAATTACCCTTTACATACAAACAAACACATTTTATCTTTTTATAATAATAGTATAGATTTCTCATTATTAAAGTTTAACTCTAACTTTACTGCGCATGCTTCAGAATCCAAGAAGTAGTTACCCCCTCCACCCTACCTCAATCCAAGTGCCTGATCATCCTTTCCGTGAAAATATCATGGTACACAATAATTTGCTTCGCCGAAGGGGTTGTCGAACGAAGCGAATTGGGGCGGGGTCATCCTGTACATTCTATAGAATCAATAACTCTTGTACGTAAATAAGAGTGGCATTCTCGTTCATAAAACACAAACAAAAGAGAATTTTGTACAAATTACGGTTCCAATTAATAGAACGCAAGTCCAACGTGACAAGGTTCCTGTTAAATATTCACAATGAACATGTTCAACCCTTTAATCATTTCACCCGCCGACATTCCCTTTATGTTTTTCGTTATGAAAGCATGAAAACGAGAAAAAATAGATTTTTAAAACAAAGGGCAAAAAGTTTTCAAATAATAATGTACACTGTGTGGTGGTATTGCAAAATTGTTTTTCTATGGAAAATATTTTGTATTTTTATCATTCAGACTACACATTCTATCATACTATGTCTATCTCTCTTACACATAATTATACTCTACACACATTTTCTTCCCCCCCCCCTCTCTCTCTCTTTTCCCTTAATTTTAATAAGATCAAAGTAAAATTTGAATAATAATAGTTTGTAATTATTAAAAATGTTTGTAAACGACAACTCTTTATAATTTAGTCTATTTTATGTTTTTAAAGTTGATAAGAAAGAAGAGTGAACCATCAGCTATCATTTTTTCTCTGTTTCTCTATTTGTCTGTATTTTTCTTTCTCCCCCTCTTTCTCTCTCCCTTTTAATTTTAGTGTATAATTACCAAAAAATAATGTTAATTGTGTATTGGTTAAATTTTACAGAGGACCTGATAGGCCTAACTTCACTCTAAATAATGGCTCTAAATCAAATCAATCTCTCCCCCTCTTCCTCTCTCGTTCAACATGTCCGTCATTTTATAAAATCACAAAACATTTTTAATTATTTAAAACAAAGCAATTTTTCGAAACAAATATTTTTCTTTTATTTAATTAATTTAAATTTCAACAACAAATTTATTACGTATTGAGGTGAATTCAACAAAGGGGATTAGTTCGCTGATTTCACCAGAGTTAAATGTAATGGTATTTGAATAATAATATTAAAATTGATTTGAAAAATCAAATATGCATCATTCAATTATTTCGCTAATTAAAAGGAGTTTAAACCTTTGTACACTTTTAAAACCTTATTAATTATGAGTAATTTTACAGTTACATAATTATTTGAAATTAAAATATATAATGAGATAACTGTGTTTAATATTAGTACTTAATGTCTATACACTACCTTGTGGTACAATGACAGGTACAATTAAGGCTAAAAATTAGGTTCATTTTTTTTTCTCTCATAGATTTTATCAAAAGTGTGACAATGAAAATTGCTATTAATGGTTTCGATGCTACAGATATAATATAACCAACTGACTCTTCCATAATCACCAACGTCAAATTTCTCCCAGCTCTGATACAACTGACATCGGACTTGGTAGATCTTGAAGTGAAGAGGGGGTCATATCTGGAGTTGGTCAATTGGAATTACCTTCGTCTAGCACACCAAAAAGACATACAAGGTCCGATTTAATGAGGTTAGTTATGCCACTCCTAAAAGCTCTTGGATGGCAACCGTCAACAAGGCCTCTTCATTTCACCTGAAATTCTAATGCCTATTCCACAACTTAAAGATAGCGTGAGAAGGACGAATCGGAAGAGGCGGAAATACCACTTTCTTAATTGATTCTCCATACGAAAAAGAATTAGAAGTCCCTATTAAATAAAAAGACGGGAAAAACTAGCCAAAGAAGAAAGAGAAAGGATAAAACTATTTAAGAGAGAACACAATTAGGAATGGAAAAACAAAGGAAAGTGTCTGAAGAAAATTGGAAAAAAGAAGGAGCTGAAGAGAGAACCAAAAATTAACTGATTCTGAGGAATGATCTGATTGTGAATGTTTATATTGCGGTAAATTTTACAAAGTCAGTTGAAGGTTGGGTCGCTTGTTCTATGTGCACGAAAGGGGCACACAATTCCTGTGCTAGAATAGGTAGCGAAGATGATAAGGTTGTCCTAATATGTGAATTTTGTTAATAGGCTTTAAAAAAGGAAATCACTGTATGGGGCATAACGGGGGAAATGACATAATTTTCTGTTTTTGGAAAAAAACATTCTTTTGTTTTCTTGCAATGTTATTGTACTTTTGTAATTATTACATTATAATGTGTTAATACAAAAATTTGCAGCTCTCTTAATTAACCCTTTTGTATTTAAAAAAAATATTTCCAACTTGATTCTGCCCCTGGTTGCCCTATTTATAAATTTCTGTTATATTGTTGGGAAACACAGACAAATACTGTTTTAAGATTTTTTTTTGTGAATAGTTTGTAATTAAATTAAAAATAACATTTCAGTTATACAAATATAACAAATGACTTTGCCATAACACTACAGTGTTGATTAAATGCACCGTCAGACCTATCGATTATATTTAATCCATATGGTTCACTGACACCTCAAAGTCTAGGTCTAACAACATTGGGCATATGTGGAGGTGTGTTTGAAACGTTTACTGTGGAAATCCTATAACTTAACCGCCTTCGTAATCTAGTTATTGCTGCTGTAAATGTCACTACCAGAGATAATTCAGATGGCATAGACTGAAATTGATTATTGTTGTGACATTTGCAGAGGGGTCAATTGAGAGCTTAATACTCAACATACTCTATAGCAGGATCAACTGATATATTTTAGTATGAACATTTTTATAAAAGAATCATTCACCTTGTTTGACTAGTTTCTAGATGATTCAGCCTAACAAATGCAAACAGAACTACTTCCACGACGGCAATGCTGAGTTAGTAAAAGTTGTAAAAATAGTATTATTATTATTAATTTCACTTATTAATGTAATGTTTGTTTTAAATCTAAAAACTAAATTATTTGTTTTAAAAAGAGGAAATTGTAATATAAACTTAAGTAAACATTGTTGCAACATATCTTGATTGGCATGCGCAGAGCGGCAGTAATGAAACGATCTATGTAGTCTATTACTATTGAAGTTGTACTTACTCTTATAAATTAAATATGTATACTATTAAATTAGTAATGAACCCGAACATAACAGTAATTAAGACTTCAAAATGTAAGGCAGTCGAAATGTAAAGGAATAATATACCACCATGTAACATATGTAGAATAGTGACGAAAATATAGGTCTGTGCACAATCATCTGTGTACAGATATTTACCTTTAAAATAGGTTAAAACGTAGTTATTTCAACAAGTTAATAATTTGAAGAACAGATCCAGAGACCAATAGTGGGCATTTCCGACTCCTCTAGTACTGGAGAACTGGAATTGCGCAAATCGTATCTGCTAGATATGAATGCATCTGTGTGGCAAGTCAGGAGCTGCATCAAGTAAGAGGAAAATTTGCTATTTGAGGCAGTACTTTGAACCCAAAACAGACTTCATTGCTAATAGGTGAAAGTAAAGATTCGCTGAAATAATTAGCAAAGGTCAAAGACGTCCAGTTGATCTGGACGCTATGATACTGTAGGCTCTAGGGCAATGTGGATCCTGAACTTCATACACTGGTTTTCAACTTTAATCCAAACAAATATGAAGAAGAAGAAGCACAGGAGAGACAGAGATAAATTTATGAAATAAAAGACATTCCTGGAAGGATCTGATGAGAGAAGGATGATAAGATAGGTACTCTGAAAGATAATTGTGCCTTATATTGACATCTAGTGATAGTGGAGAAGAGAAACACATTTAACTGCGAACAATTCCAGCCGCAGGTGTAATTCCTACAAAATATTCGTCCGCATAAAACAGGACACGCGTTAGGAAAAGAATTTTAGAGGAGATGAACCTTGCTGATCTGATGAAGTTTGCAAAGAGTAGGTTTAGTGGGAAGTAGAAGATGAAAATTAGTCCCCTAGGTAAGTTGATGGATACAAATAAACCTTGCTGCCTAATAACGGAGACATAACGTCCGTTCCATAACAATAATTTAATAGTAAAAGTAGTTATAAACTATAGGCGTACTAATGGGAAATGTTTGATGATCTTGTGTTAAATACCAGAGTATAAACTATGAAATCCATTACTGCAGTGTCAACCGCAGGTACCAAGGACAACGCCCGCTCTGTGATAACAAACCACAATGTATTGATCCCCTTGCCATTGCCCCTTCATACCACAACCTGACTCTTTTAAATAACTCATCAACTAGGAAGCTATCTTCACTTCGTTTGTTTATCTTATCTGTACGTTAGTTGAAGATGATACTATCAAACTGTTAAACTGCTTAACGTAAAGCCTTGGTTAAGTGCGTATCGTTAGGTTAGGTTACAAAATTTGCATCGTAAATGATCTTAACCCATAATTTTTGTTTTCAAATTATCTTTCTATTTTTGTTTATTCGTACTAAATAATATAGCATTGCTTTTATTTATTTCGTACTAAAATATATTGTACTTTTATAATATAGTTGTTCTTAGTTTGTAACTATTTGACACATCAACTTATCCGATTGGAAAAATTAAACAATAAAACATTTTCAAAATTTGGATTTGTATCTTATAAGAGTTGTGTTCGATTGATTTTACATATTATGCCCTTCCCACTCCATTCATTCCTAAAGGTACTATGGAGTTTTTGCCAAGAAAATAACAACATCCAGATAGTAATTCATTTATGTACCCAGCTTGATTGAAATTGAAAAATACGTTCGAGCAATTCTACAATAATATTTTCGTCCATACATACATAGATTTTATTTATATTACCCTAATTTAAAAAAGAAGTTGGTTGTGAAGAACAATTAACTGATTCTAAATTTGCCAAACTGGTTGCTATGCTAATGAATGTAAACGGTTTTGGTACAGGCCTAACCTAATATAATTACGTTGTTAAGCTTTTGATCAGCTGATTTATCTATTATCAAGCTACGAGTGAACCCACTGTATGCATTAAAATCAAATTTTTGCAAAACCCTTTTTTACTCTGCCTCATGAATTTACATAAAATTATTAAGTATAGCTTAAAATGTTCGTATTTTTATCTTCAGTTGTTTTTCTACGTTTATTCTGTCAACATACAATTATATAGTACAATTATTATCTATATATTATATAAGCGGCGTTGTCCTGGGTGATTGACATAGAATCAACGTAGAGCAAAAACTAATACGCAAATAAAACAAACACGAAAAAATAAAGGTACCTCCTTATATGGTCATAGACGCACATTAAAATAAACGGTACCAGGAACTTATTTGAATTATTAAACAGATTCATTGTGACATAGGGGGGGGGTCAGGAGAGGTGATATTAAAGTAGGAGATTAACTAATAAATATTATTATTATTATTATTATTATTAGCTTAATCGATTTCAAACAAATTTGCACAAAACATTAGGACTGTTTTTTTTAACAACCTCCTTTTTGGCCCAAAAAATCTTATTTTATTATTATTATTAGCTAAATCAAAATTTTTATAAAGATGCCGTTTTCAGCATATTACTTAAGGGCTACAAATAAGCCAATTTGATCAAAATCGTTAGAGCCATTTTTTATAAAAATATAATAACTGATTTTTTGGGGGGGTTTTTTGCTAAAAATGGAGATGTTTTTCAAAAATTTTCAAAACCCTTTTTCGTGCATCTATATAGACTTAGTTGACATGTTTGGTGCAAATTTGTTCTAAATCCGATCTAATAGTTTTCTCTCTAGCTGTGTATACATACATACAGACAGACATTTTGTAAAACCACTTTTGTTTACTCAGGGTTACCAAAACGGATATTTCCACAAAAATCTCAACATCAATTTTTTTGCGATCACTATACTTTCTCTATACGGTAGTATAGTGAGAAAGTAAAAAGATTTAGCAAATTTGTAATTTTAAAACGTAAAAATAGTGCAAATTTGGGGGTTCACTCCCAGCCCTGTAACAGATAAAACAGCTGTTCGGATCAAATGCTTAGCAACACATACCATTTATTATCATAGCAACCAACGTAGCAAATTTAGAATCAGTTTATTGTTATTCACAACCAACACCTTTTTAATATAGATTAACAAACTAAAAACAAACAGAAACAAAAATTAACGAAAAATGCTTACTATATTATTATTCAATTCAAACGTCTGTTGTTACATCTTATAAATAAAACAGCTGATTAGGATCAAAAACGTAACATAATTTTACGTTAGACCTACAATTAACCAAAACACGTTTATTTTCAAACAATTTGGCAAATTTATAATCAGGTTATTATTATTCACAACTTACAGTTTTTTAGATTAGTCAAACAAACAAAAAGGTTACTGTAGTCGAACATCAGGTGTTACATGTAATATAGCTTCCTTTAGTTGGTAATACCAAAATTTATTTGAAATGTTGATTAGTGGTTATTTAAATGCTGACGGCGAAATTACAACGCATGCTGCAATTCTAATGATTGGGGTCGTGTCTATTTCAATCTCTGCCTCACATTAGCTATGTGTAGGCTCAATCACCATGTTCGTGAGGCAGAGTATACAATAATCTGTTTTCATTGGCTTCGTCATGGGTCGCCGTCGGGGTTGGGGAACGAAGAGAGTAGATATAGAGCCACTAGTATATACTACAGATTAAAATGAACATGAATATTTAATATTTATTTAATATGAATATTTAATATATATTTATTAAAACAATATTTCAAATTGAAGTGAGCAACGGAAATAACCGACTGGACACGACTGTTTGCGAATACATGTAATCAAGCCTTTTAAAGGTAATAAAGCATTATTATTTATGTTGAAGTATAATGAAGGTCTTAGATATTTTTAATTTTACTCACAACCGATTAAAATTAGTTCGTGGGTCCGGTACTCCTAAAATCGAGAAACCCATATATAAGTCAAGTGGCTCTAGATCGGGTCGTTTTCAAGATAATAAGCTGAGACTCAGCATAAATGTTTAAAATATATATTTTAACTCATATGTCAAGTTTCAATTCGATATATTAAAATTCAGCCAATTTAGAATGAGCAAACGCTTCATATATGAATGAGATTTCAACGTTTAGTGATTTCCTCTGCTGCAAAATACATACCTGCATTATCGATTTTTTTCCAGACAAACCATTGCTCGGAGGAAAGAAATACATATGACCTTTTTTATTGAAAAATACTTCCCCTACACGGTGGTATTTTTATTTATCTTCATCCTAGCTCGAAATATTAAGGAATATTGAAAAGAAAATTTCGAATTTTTTTTCGACTTTGGGAAATTGATAGACTGGTAAACTTTTTTGTTATGTTAATCTACATACTTTAATGTACTTATAAAAAAATCAGCCGTATTGTAAATTACTGGAACTATTGGTCTAAAATTACCCCTACCGACTGGCCTATCTTGTTTTCATAACCTATTACAAACTAACAATTAATTGTGTTTTCAAACCGCCAATAATATAAAACAGCTGTTATTGAAGAACTTCCACAGGAATGTTTCTAACTTACATTCATTATAGTTATAAGGATAAATATATATATAAGATTGCATTTTTTAACAAAATAGGTATTGATTTGAAAATTTTCTTGCGAAGATTATGATTATATTTTATTTGACGAAATTCGAGAAATCAATTTTTGACTATTTTTCTTCAAAACGTTGACTATGTGTGCCTAGAGGGTAAGAGAGCTCATTCAATTTCTAAACCGTTACGCAATTTCTGGCCTTGTGGGTGACTTTATTTAATTTAATTCAGTAAATAGTAAATAAGTAAATAGTATCAAAAAACATCTTGTTTGTACCACTATTTCAGTTTTTCGTTTCTGAGATTGTAAATGTTAATTTTTATTACAACATGCTGTAGTTAGTAAAGCGTTTTATGAAATTTATATTTAATTTCAAACACCATCTATTATTCTTGGTCGTTATATTTTAGTTTACGTGTTTAAGATAGGACAAGTTAAGAGCTTAAAATTCTTATCGAAGGGAAATCTGGTTTTAAACTCCTACTAAATAAAAAATTACCAAGGAGTTTTCTCCTTTAAATAAAAATCTATTAGAAAACCTTGGGTGAAATTATATCATTTAACAAAGACACAACCGGGGACGGCACGTAGTAAAACAAAAAAAGAACCATCTGAAGAGATGTTACAAAACCAAGAGTCTTGTTTTTTAATGCAATTATTTGATGAAGGTACAGTTATTTTACTGTATAAACATGTTGTTCTGTTATTTTTACCTTTCATAAAAATAACAACGTTAATTAAAATCGTAATGGAAAATCTTATTAATTACAAATAATAATTAATTAAAGGTTATTTATTAAAGAATCGCCGAAGCAAAACATGAAAGGAATGTGGAGTATTTTTCAATAATTATATAAAACTCAAGCACGTTCGCATCAACAGTCAATAATAAAGAACTTTTTGTGGGAAAATTGTGAGAAAGAAGCCGTGAAAGGAGGGAGCGTTTTAAAGCAAATAAATTAAAGTGTGTGGCGAGATAAAGTTACACCTTTTCTTGTTTTAAGATTACAGTTATACATTTGAGGAAAGTCTTGACAACATTAATACAATAATTTCACTACTTTGTTACAGCTTAAATGTTAAATGTTTAAAGGCACATGAGTTTCATCCACTTTTTGTTAAGTGAAAAATCTTACTTTTGGGACAAGAAAACAAAATATCGTCCAACGCATTAGTTATCTACCCTTACAAATATTGACCAAGTTTTATCAAATTATTTATAGAAACAAGGTTAATAATTCAATAAGTTTCCTTGATTTTTGAGAATTCCTTTTCATTTATTTCGAACTTTCATTTCTAACAAATAACCTAAATATTATTTCTCGTACTGCCAACCATAATCTATTAAGATTTTCGATTGGTAAAGACATTTTTTAAGAGAAAATTTTATTCGAATTGGTTAAAGATAAGAAATTAGTCTTCTTTAGTTCCGTCAACTTTATTTCCATATTCCAAGTACCGTCTATTTAAAAATATTTTTAAGTATATTGACCGATTTTTATTTGCTTACCTCAGAAATGCATAGTTTTTAATTAAAGGGAGAGTTTAATTTTAGTGAGAGTTTTTACTAGACATATGAATCCATTTCTATTATACATTTCTATCGGGTCAAGAGGGGGAGAAGGGGTTTGGGGATTTTGTATGTAATGTTTTCCCTATAGAAATAAAATATCTGGAGAACAAACTTTGTATATCTCTTTTCGTCTTGTAAGTAATAAGCAGATATTTCAAATTGTGTGTATCCATTTACGCCTTTTAAATAATATATCAGATATGTCAAACTTTGTACATCACTTTCCACCTTTTAAATAATAGAGCTCATTCATCAATTATTTGTTTATATCTCCGCCCGCCTTTTAAATAATAGAGCAGATATATCGAAATCATATATCCCCTTTGCCAGCTTTCAAATAGAAGAAAAGTTATTTCAAATTTTGAAAATGTCCGAAAAAGAATTTTGTTTCACTTTTATAAATATGAATAAGAAAACTCAGGTCCCAACAACTAATCTGAGTTTAAAGTCATTATGCTTATTGGTAAAAATACAAAATGGCTGCCTATATGAAAACGAATCGGATACAGCCCTGAAAGTATGAAACCTCTTTCATTATCTTGATTAGAGAATACGCGTTTTAAGCAAGAGGGGTTCCACCTGTAACACTATAACAAAATTGAAATAAACCTTAACATTGTGCCCGGAGATTTCCAACAATATTCTGATTTAATATCTGGGTAAATGTTATGCTAACTCATTTTGCATGTGTTTACTGAGGTTTATTTACATACATGTGAAATATAATTATTGCTTGTAATGAAATTCAATTTATGTTTGCAAACATGTAGTTATTTATATGAAGGGAGAATAGAGCTTCCGTGAGGTGTGTGTAGCGAGCAAACAAATCATGTTAGACACTAGATTTCAACTAAAACTACACTGTTTCAGCACTTTTAAGTATGAATGGAAAATATTCTTTTCCAGTGTCCCAAAAAAGATATTTTGTGACCGGGGTAGTTTCTGAAGAAATTTAAAATATTATCATTGGTTCAAGTATTACTTCATTTTAAGGGTCTTTTAGAAGTAAAAATTTTAAAGAAATGTTTGACTTACTTGGTTCCGTTTTAAGATGTTGGCACTAAAAGTACAAAATGTTCGTTCATGTTAATTATTAGTGAACGTTTTACTCTCACATCTTTAAAGTTTAACAAACATTGCTAATGATCACGTGAAACAATTTTAAACACTGAGTCCCCAATAAAGAATTTGGAGACTAAATGTTTTAAAAAAACATTTATTTAAAAATGCATCGTTGATACACTCTTTTAAACCATGTCCAACTTTACCACTTTTCTACAATTTTTTCAAGTTACCAAAAATTTAGAATTTCAAAGAACATCTAAAACAATGAAATGGTAACATCAATTGGTAACATTGAGTAAGATATCAAATTAAAGATCCTTCAGTTTTTAAAGTGTTCAATTTTGAATATGCTAACAATATACTTTATTAATCAAACTTTAATGCCCTTTATGTAGGCTACTACGGCTAGATTACACCATACCAGTATATAAAAACTGTTAATTTCTACTGAACTACAATTAGTGGCATTATTTGTGGCAAACGGACAACGAAGTTTGGTGGGTCAATTAACATTTGATATTCTTTGTTTTTATTTTTGCTTCTTTAATTTTAACTATTAGTAAACTTCGAAATCTTCTACATTATTCATTCCTTTATTGTGCATTTTTACGGTTCAAAGTTACTGCCAAAGTCTTTGTAACTATGATTTTCATCTATTATGAGATGCTCATAATAAGACTTGTAACTGTCGTTTTATGTAGGTGTTCTTTAAAACGTACTTCGAATACTCGACCTGTTTGGTCTATGTATAATTCGCCATAACTAGCACACGTTAATTTGAACACACCTGTCTTCCGAAAGTTTACGAAAATTACCTAAGAGAATGCTGCCATATTATATTGATATTGTTTTTGAGTTGGGTACTAGTGATTTTCTATTAGAGTTTGTAAACAATGTATTGATACATTTTATTATAGTCCAGTTCTATTCTTTTATTCCTAGGTTCTTAGATCGATGAATTCAGTTACTACTCAATTCGCTATGCTACGGCGTCCTGCTATGATTCTCATTGTGCACAGCCGTGACATTTAAACATTGCTTTTAGTGGTGTCAAGTGATTGCGATACTTAACCACTCCATAAACAAAAGAGCAATATAGCAGTATAAAAGGCAGTATAGCAAGGACGTATTGTATTTAGAAATCCAACGTTAAATTAGCTTCATGTATTCGACAGCGTTTTTCTTTAAATTGTACTCAGTTTTCTGGACGTTAGAGTTAAGTCTCCTGAAATACCTAAAAATGAAGACGCTCACATTCTAAAATAAACCTATAAACGATATTTATTTTATTTAAAGCTACAAAAATATATATCAATCACCATAAACTTATAGACTAACAAATGATGTTTATAATAAAAATAATAATAACAATACACTAATTCTCACACACATACGTTTAATGATCAAACGCGTTTCAACGACAAAGTCGTCATCCTCAGTGATACATGAGCTTCAACTAAAAACTTATAACTCAATAACTATAATGAACAACTAAACACTTTGGAGATAAAATAGAACACCAATAGAAAATATCTCTAACGGTAAAACCTAAAAATAAAAACACTAAACAAGATATTTAAAATTCACTGTCCCTCCAAAGTGAAGGTGAAATGATAAGAAATGGTTTATTAAAGAGTATAATAGGAATGTTTTTGTATTAAGGGGCGTGTCCTCCCTTCTACTTTCACCTCAGAAGCCTGACTTGGTGATACAACCGATTCGACCAAAACAAGCCTTATATATTATTTCTCAAATGTGTTTTCTTGTCACTAATAATCACCTTGTTTTCTTGTATCTACCTTAATTCTTCATCCAAATAAATTATTCAAACATCGTTTTAAAGCTTATGTTCCCCGCTATCGACGAAAAATATACAAACAGCTAAAAATTCACGTTTTCTTTACAAAAATTGATTTAAAAACTTTAATATTATACTTCATATGGTTCCTAATGAAAGGCGCCATCTATTAATAATCTGTTTAACTAGCATGACAACTGTAAGATTATTTACATTCTAAGATTCTATATGGAAACTGTTATTTATAAACCAACGTAAATAAATAAACGTAATTAACTGAATTAAATCAACGTGTTAAATCAGGTAAGTGTAAGCCTACTCCTAACTTTCGAAATATTCACACGGGTCAGCTAGTGTTTCCCAAATTACTACTCAGCTACATTTAATTTAGAAAGTTACAACCGACTCAATTCAATTATCTTATAATTTTACCTAGTTGTATACAATATTTATATAAAACATGTATATCGCCTTTAAGAGAGAACTTTGAGAAATTTAAATAAATCAGTTTTTGTTGTAAAAATGAATAAAAAGTTTTAATTTTAATTTAAAATTGTATTAATTTTTCATATAATAAACGTAATTACAACAAAGATTTAAAGCGACCAAAAAAGTTATTTTTAGGACAAATGAAAACTTCTTGCGATAAGGTTGTAGATAATTAGTTAAATTAACTTGTTTATTTAAAAATATTCAATGCGACCATTTGTTTAGTCAAAAGGAGTGTAATTCGTGTGAATACATTGGTGCAGTCCTGGCTTTTTCTGCCATTTTCGAGATAATCTCAAATACTATCTTGTTTTCATCTTACTGTATTTAAAGTTTTAAGATTTATATTTTTCTTGCATTGTATTGTTTGTCGCCAGTTTGGTAAAAGTTATTAAATATAAAAGATTCAAAAGAATTGAAACAGTTTTCAGTATAACACAGTGTATACAGTGGAGCAACAGGGGCAATATTTTGAAGGCAAACACAACTCCAAAATTATAATGTTGATTGTCTATTGCATTTTTAATCCTAACAAAATAAAAATAACTGTACTGATAACACTAATTCAAAAATATAATTTTTTCAAAATGTTTGACTGATAAAAATATAAATTTCTAATTTATTTAAAAAATCTTTGTAAAAAAACTAAAATCGATAAACGTTACTTATATAAAACTTTTTATATTCAAACGGATTATAAAACACGGATCGCGATCAGTTTATTCTTTAGTTGTGTATTTCCTTGTCACAGCTGCAGATCTCGTATAAATCATTGTCCGAGAGAACAGATAATCTGCGTTTCCATACAAACCCAACACAATGTATTTGCTCATAGATATAATCAGGTCTGTGCTTGCGTATCTGTGTCTAATTATCTTTACACCGTCAACACACCTTTTCGACTACGTCAGTTATTCATCGTCAATTTAACCATTGGAATGTTAATGATCTTAAATTTTATCTTCACAAATTAATTATTCCGGAACCAGTTCCAAAGTTTCCGGAACGTACAAATAGAACGTTTTCCTCTATCAGTAATGGAATCACAGTGTTTGCCCTTGATATCGATCTGTGACACTGTGACAGCAACCTATATATATGCAAATGAAGTCTACACATTGCACAATTAGTTTGATTTATTCGTGAACCCGCTATCTGTGTATGTTGCTTTGAAGAGATTGTCTGTCGGAGTATAATTATTCAAACCACGAGAAATTACATTGCAATTATACATGTCACAACGGTTGCATTGTACAGGGGAAACTGTGCGGTTTAAATACATCCGTGATTTGGAGTTACAGTAATGAGAAGTTACATTGATGGGTGAGTAGGAAAAAATAATTTGTATTACAATTGTTATATATTTATTATAAGTTTGTAATTTACTTTACAAACTTATAATAAATATATAACTTAGTGGTTTGTGTATATTTGTACACACAAACTAAAGAGTAAGCATGTAGGTACTATTATCTATATGTTGAAGTTTATTATGGGGATAAAGAAGAGAGCAATAAATTTACGTAGGGTAACGTTAGGTTAGATTAACTTAGGTTAGGTTAGGTTAGGTTAAAATAAGTAAGGTTAGGTTAACTTAGGTTAGATTGGATTAAGTTAGGTTAAGTTAGATTTCTGTACACGCATAGACCGTTTGACGGATAAGGACCAAATTTGGCAAAGTGGTCAATTACAACATAAAGAAATGCAGTAAATATTATTTCGATTACTTCCTTTTAAGGGGTGAAATGGAGAAACCGCCCCTATACTATTAATATAAATTGTCTCCATTCTCTTAAAGTTATAAGTTGATATTTTGACACATTCGTTTCTTCAGTGATATGAAGAGTAAAGCACCATTACTAGCGTTTATGGAATGAAAATAGGAAAACCATCACTACACAAAAATTATACTTCTTATAACGTCCCATGAAGCTAGTGAACTTAAATTTGGCACATTTGTGTTCTAAGTAATAACTAGAAAAAGTAAAACACTCTACAACACTTACAAAAGAAAGAGGAGAAAATTTACATATTCACAATTAATTTCGTAATTTCTTAGTAATTATAAGTAAAACATATAAACTGTGTTATTTTATGCTGAGCAACTGTTTTATTCGCTCATTCGTAGCTCAATTTTAAAAAACTTTCGTAACGAGATATTAGCTAAAACTACTATGCAGTTTTTTTGTTACACAGACGCAAGCAAAGAAATATACCTACAGGGAAACCTAATTTATTTTGTTAATTTTTAAGGTTTGCATATCCAACGTCCTTGGGTGAATTTGACAAGCAGAGCAAACTCTAAGCAACCCGATGTGATACATTTTTTAAAGATCATGGTAATTTACCTCCAGAATTAGAATCATCATATTTTATTAATATTATTATCCTGAGCAACACGGGGTAATTCTGCTAGTAATGTAGTATATAGAGTGTTTCGTGTGAAGTTCTCATTCTCACCTAACTTACAATTTATTCAGCGAGTGATAGTAAAAAACCAAATTATATTTAATAATCCATTTCATTTATAGATAGTTGATCATTTGTATTTAAAAAAAATAAGGTTGTAAGTTTGAAAAAAGATAAGCCTATGTGAACAAATTTGTATGATCATTTTGTAAGTAATGCGTCAGTGTATCAAAAACTTGATTCGCTATATATTTGTTTAGTGATTAGTATTTTTCTGACTTAGATTTTCTTTAACAGTTAACTCTAAAGAAATTGTACAAGAAACGAAATTAATGTATTTTTGGCTAAAAACAAACAATTTTTACATTTTTCCCGTGTCAGAAGGCAGTCAAGTGACCTACAAAAACATAATTCCGAGGTAATTGTGTATGACACCAAAGTATCCTAAAACTAAAATTTCATTAAAATCTATACAAATATAATCTAGTTCCCACAAATTTGAAAAACTAAATGTTTCCTTTAACCGTTACAAAATGGCGAATTACATTTGTTGAATATATTAGAAAGGTTAATTACTTTGTAAATTAATTTGTTATCGATTTTAGTCGAAAACGTGAACTGTAAACTTAATATCAGTAAAAACTCATTAATCCGGACTAATTGGGGCTCTAAGTCGTCCGGATAGTTGAAAGTCCGGATTAAATTAAATAACCTTAATATGAACAAAGGTACATAATAAAACACCCTTTATAGAAAACGAACATGTATTTTAAGTTTATTTGTTAATACGTTAATTCATAAAACATGTAGTAAAATGTATTACACTGTGAATATGGAAGGTCCATTCTGTGCTTAAGGCATGTTTATAAAACGCAGGAAACAAGACTTACGTAGAACTTGTGGACCTATTTAGAAGACTTACTTATTATTCCAAATTTAGCTGAATGAAATCTTCATAACCTGCAGTCAACTGGCTGTCCAGATTAAGTGAAGTCCGTCAAAATGGGGTCCGGATTAATGAGGTTTTACTGTACTTATAAACAAAAATGGATACGAAGGTTTTAGGACAAATGTTTTACATTAATTTGTTACAATACTCCGATAATTAGTTGTGATTAACGCTTGGAAAATTTGTTAATTTAATAATTCCAAACAATAAACAAATCAACTTCTCCATATTCAACAAAAATGTAAATATAACCTTTAACCATTTAAAAAAGATAGGCCTATATGTTTATGGGTTTTTATAAAATATCTGTTATGTTTACGACCTATATAAGTTTAACCACGTCTTCCTTCGTTGGTAAAAACATTTGTCGTTCCTGTACATTTTCTGTGAAGTCCACTGTTTTGTAAGAGTTATTTATTTTTAAACACTTGCAAAGCAGGTACGTCGCCAGAATAGAAAGTTTTCCTAATGCAATCACAGTGTTTGCCCTTAATATCGATCTGCGACACTGTAACATCAACCTATATATATGCAAATGAAGTCTACACATTGCCCAATTAGTTTGATTTATTCCTGAACCCACTATCTGCGTATGTTGCTTTGAAGGGGTTGTTTGTCGGAGTATAATTAGTTCAAACCACGAGAAATTACATTACATCTATACACGTCCTGTGGCTTTCATTGTGCAGGGGAAACTGTGCGGTTTACACAAATCTTTGTGTCGTAGGTACCGAGAGGAGATGTGACATTGTTGTATTAGTGAGAATAGTGTACAGTTAATTAGTGTTCTTTATCGACTGTACAAATGATCGCACAGACATGAAAAATCTTTGAAATACCAATTACGACTGTTAAGATTTCACACAAAAATTCATTAATTCTTATTTATTAACATACAGATTAGGAACAAATTATAGTACAGCATTATCAAACTACACTCGATTTCACGTTCACCGTGCAGAACAGAGCGCCCAAGCCAAGTTATCCATACGACAGTCTCAGCGATAGTAGCCAACTAAAAAACATCAACTCCCATGCAACGCTCGTACAGTTGACGCAACCGGCGTGACAGTAAACGTTATGTTCCCTGTAATGGTAGTAGCATGTCTATTCTCCCGTAAGACCTGTACCGCTCGGTGAACGTGAAATCGAGTGTAGGAATGCGGCTGTATGCAGGGTCGCCTCACTCTAATGATACACACAGTATTAATTAGGACTGGCAGTTACTTGTCACGGTCCTCTTGCATGAGTTACATACTGTGCTTCGCTTAATCAAACTTTAATTTATTTAATTTTACATTTTAAAATAAAATCTGTAATATATTTTTATTCTAAACTTCATTTCAAGAAGAATGAGAGCAAACTCATTTGAGAAAAATTAGATTATTTAAATAGGGTTCAACTTCAGCAATGTTTGCGACATAGTGAGTGACTGGTGACTAATAAGAGTGAGCTTTTATATAATGCACTGTTCTTACAGAAATGCCGCAAGCGTCAGCAGTGCCTTGTAATATATTTTCAACGTCAAGTAAAGAACCTGTTGTGTTTCTCGCTTTCAAAATAATTATTAACACTCCCTATTTTTGACTTAGCTTGTAAATGTATTACTTGCCTTTTCTTCATCGAAGCCATACTGACGTTGCGTACACACAAACACTTATAACACTGGCGAGTACCGAAAAACACTACTACAAGTGTAAGATGTTACTAAATAAGTAATTGTTTGTTTGCTTGTGTAAAATTTGAAGGGATATAGTGTTTTCCGCTTAGTCATCATACGGTTACTGATTTTGTAGCAATCATTGTAGATTTTTTGCTTTACTTCGGTAAATTATACGTTGTTTTGGTCTCATTTCTCTTGCAATTATGTGTAGAATATACATATATTATAGATTTTATTTTCAAATATCAAACAAAATAAATTAAGTGAAGCCCAATAGTTAAGCACGGATGGCTTAAAGGTACTACTTGTAAGTAGATCACTGGTTGTCTGTGATGTGCGTGTGTACGAGTGAAGTGGCCCTTCCTTCAGCATCACTCCCAGTTAACCCGGTTTGATGGAAATAATCTGTATAAAAATATGACCAATGTGGTAAAATACGTTAGTATTAAGGACTTTAACTTTATATACAGAGTGTGCGTTAAATATAACAAAGGAAGAGTTTGGTTTCAACAACATTTGAACGGTATTTTCCTACTTAGTATTTTTTACCTGTATTGAAAATTAATCGTTGGAACTGTTTCATTGAGTTACTCCAATACTAGTTATTTAATATGTGAAATGTGATGAGTCTAGTTTCCTCTCTTCCCCATAATATATACTAGTTGTTGCAACCGTTCTTCGCAAGGTGTAAGCAGTAGTATAATACAATCAGTCTGATGGTAAATGTTGAAAAATTGTAACAAATGGAGGTAAACATTTTTATATTTAGGTGTTCCTTAAATAGCTGTTGAGTATTGTCAAAAACGCTCTAGGACACATCGTTTTCGAGATATTGAAGATTTTTGTGAAAAAAATAATGAAAAAGCTAAAAATCATTGCAATATAATCGAAGTTGACGGAGTTACGTGATTGTTGGATTAAAAAATATATATATATATATATATATATAGAACCGTCACTCACTTATTTTACCCAATGTATATAAGTCAAAATTTGAATTGGGGGAGAGCCCCCAATGGGACATACAAGTTATCGTTATATAGCCCATAACTGGCAAAGATGGTATTTCCTAGAGGGTAATCAAGAATCGTCAAAAATGTTCTAAGACGCTCCATTATCGAGATATTAACGATTTTTGTGGAAAAACAATGAGAAAGCTCCAAATCATTATAATATAACTAAGTTGACGAAATGACGTGTTTTTTGCAATACAAACATATGTTTTGACCCGTCACTCACTTATTTTACCTTATTTATAGAAGTCAAAATTCGACTTAGGGATAGCCCCTAAAGTGTATATACACTTTACCGTTGTGTAGCCAATAATTGGAAAGATGGTACTTCCTAAAGAGGGATTGAGAATCGTCAAAAATTTCCAAGGACGCACCGTTTTCGAGATATTGACGATTTTTGTGAAAAAAAACAATAAAAATTCTTCCAATTCTTGCAATATAAACGAAGCCGAAAGAATATAACGTGTTTTTTGCATTAAAAAACATATATTTTGACCCGTCACTCACTTATTTTACTTAATTTTTAAAAGTCAAAATTTGACATGGGGGAGAGACCCCAGGAGCATATACACTTTACCGTTGTATAGCTCGTAACTGGCAAAGATGATGTGTCCTAAAGAGGGGTCGAGAATCGTCAAAACTACATACAAAATTCATTGTGATACCTTCACCTTGTGATACCTTCAGTTTCTGAGATAACGAGTGATGCTTATAACTTATGGACAGTGGAGGACGTACATTTCACACGTCATTGTAACATGGCCCAACTCGGTAATTATAATTTATCCAATCTGACAGACTCAATCAGGGAACCAGCTTTGACGATTATTATTTGACTCACTAGACTGGAAGATATAACAAATTTAACAGGTGGCTTGGTTACTTGGAATCAGTTAGACGCCGTTAACCTAACTTGGCCATAATTATTATTTTATAAGCTGGACATGACTTACCAAACATTTATTTAAGGATACCTAGCGTGGACAAAAGCAGCCGAACATTACGAGACATTAGAATATAATATATACCGCACTCAGTTAAACAACCCGACTCTCAAGTTCTCTTGGACTGTCCTCCTGTCACGAGCATCTAGATCAGAATGTTATCAATCAATCATTTTATAAATCGGATGGTTACGATCCTGTTCAAAATTAAACTCTAGGCCGGGTTCACAAGATCACAAACGTGCCACAATTTAATGCATAAACGCGCCACCAACGCCTCTGAATCGCAGGTGACCTTTCAGACGGCAATCGCGCGATTCCGCTACAACTAGCGTTTACCCGACGATTCCATTACCCCCGCCTTTTTAAAAACGAGTATTCTTCACTTGTAAAGGCAACCGAGAACAGTGAAACAATGGACGACGAATAATGTTTGTTCTATATTAGGCTTGATCACTATCAAGTTTGTTTAACGTTGTAAGATGTTAACTAAGTAATTATTTTTTACCTTCTTTAGTATGTCAATCTAATCCTTTGTAAGATGTTATTAATTTGTCAATAGTCACATTAGAACTATTGAAAAAGATTATTATAATTAGGATTAAAGTAAAGGCCTATACTATAATTATTTTACTTACATATATATATATATATATATATATATATATATATATATATATTAGTCTTCTCGTTGATTTCCTTTAAATCATAATCAGCGTACAAAGCGGATTTCCATGCCTTTATTTTACATGTTTGTTGAAGTATTCTTTCCTTTCTTGATCCCATAACACAGACCTACACTCTACTTCAATGATAAAACGGTCTGTGTCAAAGTCATTCATAATTTAAACTGGTAATTAAACTTTTAAAACTTGATGGGAAGAACTAACAAACAAGACCGGCTGCTACAATTGTCACGGTTGCTATAACCTGCCACAAACGCTCAAAATGCCGAGGACAGAGACACTACAAGCGATTTTGGTGCTTCCTGGCGTCATACGCGAAAAGGCGCCACTTCGTGTGAAAGGTCCACCGCGATCTCATGTTATTTAAGTGGATCATAACTTTCCTGCGTCAGACTGCGATTCTTCCGCCACAAGCGCGCCACAACAGCCAGAAGTTGCGTTTGGCGATTGTCGGGCATTTGTGGCTCGTGTGAAACCGGCCTTAGAATCTTCACTCGTTTTTTTCTCTTAATGTTTTTTCTTTTGCTTTAATAACGGGTAAACATTATGATGGTAACAAAATATTTACCCAAAATAGCTTACCTATATCATAAAACCGAAAATATTAACTTCAAACTGCTAAATCAGCAAAACTATTCGAGGTACAGCAGCAACGCGAAGATTATGATATTCAATTTTCTGTACCACGTCAAATGGGCCCTATTCTGATACAAAACGTTACCCATGAAAGGAGTATTGAAAACATTACACTGTGGGAAACCAATGTAATTTAAAACTGCCTTGTCTCGGATGCAATTTAAGTTACAGGAACGATTCAAATAAACAAATATTCTCCCGACGCCATTACAAAGAGTCCTACTCTATTACAAAAAGATACCTATGAGAGCAGTACCGCAATCCTCCAATTGTATTAAAGGAAAACATGTTAAATTTAAAATAATATTGTTCTTCTCCCAACTATTCGAAGTACAGAAGTATTCAAATTTAAAATATTTAATTCCTGGCGACTCGTCTGATGCCCTGTAAGATTACAAAAGTTTTGAAGAGGAAATACCGTAAAACATTATTTTCTTATGGGAAAACAATGATACAGCCGTGGTCATAGAAATTGCATCACCTATGATTGCTATCTTTTTGATCCTAAATGTGTAAAAAAATCCTAAATAAATGTATTTCAAAGCCTAAGAATACAGATGAGCTGAAACAGCCAATCGAAAAAGTGTGGAATGAGGAGATTAGTGACAAAAAATTTTATCGACTCAATGCCAAACAGGATCGCCTCAGTTACCACGGCTAATGATGGTTCGACAAAATACTAGTTTATATTAATATTTTAATAAATATATTTTCAATGTTTTTATACAATTTTTCCAAATAAATTCATATGAGTATGTAAAAAACAATTTTTTTCTTAAATTCCTCGTTAACACTAAAAATTTTATTTATCATTTTCTGGATATTATTTATTTCGGTTTTAACCATTTTTCACGGCTTATAACAGACTATTTTCTTTTGCAAAACATTTTAAAATTATTAAAAGGTAAGAACAACATTGGTTTAAGGAGATCCTTCATTATTTTTAATTGATGCAATTTCTATGACCACGACTGTAAATTTAAAATACTATATCTTGATAACTATTTGAGGAAAATCAATGATTCAAATAAGTAAATATTCGTTTTCAGTGCCACGTCCAATGGGCCCTACGTGCATAGCATAAATGTTAACTAGAAGAATAGATAAGAAAACTTAAAATTTGTTTATAAGAACACCAAGATAATAATTTTGAAATTGGTTTAATCTCAGGAATTATTTGAAGTGCAGCAAAATAATTTAAATATGAGAGAATATTCTATTTCTGGTGCAAATGATGGAAAACCAATGTTAAATTTAAAATTACTGTATCCCGGAAACTATTTAAGGTGCAGGATCTTATTTAAGGTTCATACACAAAAATTTCCACATCCCGACGCCACGTTAGTGAGTCCTTTTCCGTTACTAAAGTCACCAATGAGAAGTGGTCCGCAAAATTCCAATTTTCTTAATGGAAAACAATGTGAATTTTAAAACTGTTACATCACACAAACTATTTGTGGTAGAGCAGCGATTCAAATATGAGAAAGTATTCCGATCCCAACGCCACATCAAATGAACTCTTCACCATTTTCAAAAGTGAACCGAGGGAGACGGTACTGCAAAATCCTATTTCATTATAAGAAACTAATTTTAGCTTTTTAATTGGGTACCTGGGTAAAAACGATCCTTTTAATTATTAAAGGAACAAACATCAACGATTCAAATATGAGAATGCTCTAATCCCAACGCCACGTCAAATGAGACTATGCCTTTATACAATAAATTATCCAGTAAAGGAAACTCCGCCAAAACCACATTTTCCTTGGGGGAAAGGTGTGTAATTATTACTGTACCTCGGGAAATGGGCGTTCTGCGCATGTGTCACTTTAGTCAAACAAATGCTGTATGTTTTCCGCTATTTCGGAAAATACCACCCAACTGCTTTAGGCTTAATCATTTTCAACTTAGTTTGCGAACTGAGCGAACATGGGGTTAGTATATCATTATTTTAAAACATTTTATGTGCGCCATGACGTTGCGAAGTCAGGAGTATATAATAAATTTTATAGTATATAGGACTCAGTAGTTTCAGTGGAATACAAAATCAGGGCCATAATACATTTCTCTTCCCTCACGTGTGGAACAAAACAAAAGTAATACTACCGTTATTATCAGACAACGGGGACGGAATAATGGAATCCGCAGAATGTAATGTAAATGCAAGCAGCGTCGGATACAGGGTTGCACGAGGGAAAAGGCTTTCTGGAGACCTAACTTTATTGCATTTGAAGCCCAAATGGGACGTTAAATTCTGTTATTTACAGAATTGTAGTTTGTACGGATAATATTTATAAAATTCTTAAGTAAGTAGTCCATTCCATAGGGATTGAAATTTCCTTTGCCTTGCAAAATTTGAAGTAGACATGATTTTGAAGTGTGTTTCGACACACTTTTCCTCGTTTTTGTATATAATAAATATTTATTGACTTGTGGGGAATTTTGTTTAGATATTTAAATGTACAAATAATTAAAAGAAAGTTTGACCAATAAATATTTTAAGATACTATGGTTATCAAAATGCTATAAAATAAAGGAAATTGGGAACTAATAGAAAACTATGTAACGAAGGTTCTAAAAGAAAAGCAGAAGGAGTTAAGAAACTGAAAGGATCAGGCTTGCCAAGAAATAATTCAGACATCTGATCCCTTGGTGTGACCTAGTGAAGAACACAAGTGCAAGAGACGTGGTTTTAATGGGTAAACCCTTTGAGCTTAACACCTGCACCTAAGCCGTGCGTGGTAGGGGAGCCCCAAATTCGCCTACTGTTGGCGGTCGTGCTAAATACATTTTCAGGGTTCTATAAAAAAATTAAATGTAAATAAATAAATATTTTTTAAAGTTTTCCATTTAAAATACTTATGTCAGCTTATTGGAGATGTTCAGTGTTAATAAAATACAATCAGCTGTTTACTCTGATACGTCAAGATATTTTTTTCTCAATTGCATTTCCATTACCAGCTAAGTGTATAATTTAAAACAACTTGTAGTTCTAATTTTTAGGTAACATTTTTGTTTGGGAGAAGGCCTAAGTTCTGCTTTTTCTTTTTCACTGATGATAATATTATTTACCATTTCAGCTTTAAAGTTTCAGCCAGAACTATCCCTGACAAATATTATTGTGGGAAGTACGAGAGAAATAAAACATGCAGGTTAATTTTCATCCATTTGGTTAGGGTTTTGGAGTGAACTAAAGAAACTACGCATCCACTGGTGCCAAACACATTATTAAGAACTGTCGTTGACAAAATATAAAAACAATTTCGAGAGAAATTAAACCTGCAAAATGTCCACTCACCGTAGTTATTTTTTTACACTTTATTATTTTAAACGAAATTTTAACGAAATGTAGCACTAAATGCTACATGCTACACGAATCGTTCATGCAAGGTTGCCAAATTGAATTAAAAGCAATATTGATAGCATGGTAGTGACGCGCAAGAGCACTAGAGCGGTGTAATATGTCAAGGATTCAATTACTAAAATGAATTTTATATATTGGTCAAATACAGTTTACGCAAGTTTTTATGAAGAAAAAGGAATAATTCGAATATGTCAAGAAAAGGAATCTTTAGGTTAGTTTAGGTTAATATATATTTCTATTATATTTTATTTATAATTTGAATATATTTTTAACCACCGACGCAAAATTAGAGGTGTTATAAGTTTAACCTATGTATCAGTGTGCCTATGTATCTGTCTGTGGCATCGTATCTCTCAAACGGGTGAACCAATTTTGATTTAGTTTTTTTAAGGTAATTTGATCGAGAGTGTTCTTAGGTATGATTCAAGAAAACAACTGCATTACAACACAAAAGTTATATTTTTTATTTAATATTTTCGACTTAATTTAATATTAAATATTATTTTCTTCTTTAAATCACAGAATAGGAAATACTTGTTTTTCCGAACTTATAAAACATTTATAACTTCAAGACAAATAACAGGCGATGATAACCACCCAGGTTTTTCGCCTTTAAAAAATATCAAGACAAATAACCATTAAGAAATAACAGCTTTGCTTCGTTTTATTAAGAGATAGTAAACATAGTTTTTCTTAATACAATAACTGGTGGTATCATTCCTTCAGTTCATGATATATTTAACATATGATATTTACCAATGTTCATATTCAAGTATCACAATACAAATAAATACAATTCACATAAATAGAAAATTACGTAAAATTGACAAAATAAATTGGAAAATTATGTCGCGAATGTTTTGATTATAGTGGATACATTCAATAGTTCACTTATTCTCACTATTATCGGCATATATTAGTATAAACACAGAGAACTTAACTTCGGGATGTTAGCGCCGAATTTTCCCAAATTAATATTAAATCAAAAAATAATAACAAAAGGAATATTGTAGGGAAAATATTAATATATAAATAAATATATCAAAATAAATATTAATTAACTAAACGTGAAATAATTAGTGGTCATTGTCTAAATAATGTAAATAATTATTTGTATGAATTGAATTGTATAGGATACACAAAGTTCAAAGTCTATTCACAAAGGTTATGATAGTCATTATAATTATTGAGATAATGTTCGTTGAAACTCTTTTTTATAATTAACAGTTTGTAAGTGTTCACAATTATAATAAGAACGTAACCTAAGTCTATTAAAAGTTGGAAAATTCTCACCAATATGTATGGTTGTTCTTCTTTACCATTTAATCAGAAATTAATAGATATTGTATCTCATAAATGTTGGATTTCTTATTTATATACACTTCTGGATAATTTGAGATGGGAATTTCAGATTTGAATTTTTAAACTGCACTGACTGCAGTTGAATTTCGGAAAACCTCCGATATCGCCGACTTGATCTTCTGGAATTTGTAATTTGTAAGTGTGTATATGTTGGGTAGCAGTAAAGAGGAATGAGCCTAAAATGTGTCTTTTTCTTCAGAATTAATTATCTCTTACAGGTAAAATACTAAAGGATGTTTCACAAATATTATAAAATAAAATTTAAGAAATAAATCGAATAAAGCACTTACAACTCCATTACAGTCGACATTTCACAATCTACGTTTTACATCTACAAATTTAGGAAACTTGATAATTTATACTTTATATTTAGTGCCAATACGTGGTCGAATCACAAGTTCGCTTGGCTTTCGTAAGCGTGGCCGCGATAGAAAAAATACTTGCTTCGGGTTCCATTGTAACTGTTATAGTCGAGGTTTTATATTTATTCTGGTTCAACGTATAGGATAAATCACCATAGGGCGCAAAGTAAACAGCTGATGTAGGCTGTTCTGAAAATGTTGATTGTTGCGGGGCTAACCGCTGTAAAACAGATCTTTAAAAAAAACTAAAACACTAATTTTAAAATGCAGCTGTATGAAAAACATTGTGTGCAAAGTTTAATTTGTCACACTCCATAAACTTAGCTGCCCTGCACGCAGAGGTCTCTCCTAGTATAGTTTTATTTTTCTTTAATTTTGTACTAAGGTTTACTAGAAGTCCTTTCATGAAAATATTTTATTACAAAGGGTGATCAAATAAATTTGATTGCATACCTGTAACACATGAACTCATATACACGACAAATCTGTAACGTCTTGTACTAAGAAAACTACTGAAAATAGTTTGCATTGTTGAGTAAATGATCCACAATGAAACAGAAAGTAAGGGTAGCTACATTACAACCTTACCATAAAATCCTATTCCCTGTAAGTAGAATGAACAATGTGCCGAAGTATATGATTACACTGTCATGAAAGCTTCGTGATAAACTGGCAAAGTGCGTGAAGCCAACTCTGCTCTTGTGTTGTCAAGAACTAAACTAAAACACGGGCTGCTTAACTCCATGACTTTGTCCTCGTTTAGAATCGATTACACTTTGATATCACCGTTGATTGTTTCAACAAATTATGTACGAGTACTTAATATGATTTTAATGAAAGAAATTAGTTTGTAACGTTATATTATTAAATTACTGAAGAAAACCCTGCTTGCTTCGCACTCCAACCATCATGATACTATACATTAATGAGTTAAGTTATTCGTTACGCTCGCACATTCATAGGCGAATTAATTTATCGTACGCCGTTAGGTGGAACGTTTTGTTTCTTGTCAAACGTATTTCAGGATTAATCTGCCATACTTCACAGACGTGTTCCTCCACCAAATTAATGAATAAAATTCATATATACGTATATCTGAAAACGCTTCCTTAAGGGTCTTCTATATACCTTGCGTAAAACAGCAAAAATATGCACTTCGTATTACCTTGTTTCGGATGCCGTTTTTCAACCTAAAAAGTTATGAAACATCCTAAATTGTTCTTAAAGGCTTTGCGCTTTTGTCTTATATCTCATAATTTAAAGAAATCGTCGGCAACTCCTTTTAATCAACAGTTTAAATGAGTAAAAATCTATTATTTTTAACGCATTTTTTGAAGTTTTAAGCAATAATTTCCATATTTTAAGGTAACACGTAAAAAATATAAAGCATTCTTTATAACTTAAAGTAGTTTCCCAGATTATTAATTTATAAATAGAATCCGAAACACGGTATTACGAATGCATGTTTTAACGATTTTGCGGCTTGAGTCAGTCCTTTTGTATTGAAATCATAATGTACACTCGGGAGTTTTCTTCAAGGTAAAGAAGAGCCTTAAAGAGTTACAGCTTATGGAATTCTGGTCCAAAGAGTGAATTAAGCCAAGCCTACTGGGAGTTTAATAGTTTTATATGGTGTTTTACATGAAACATTTAATGAAACCGGTACCAGAACTGTATCTCGAGTAGTTAACGATACACCTGAATGAAAACATAAAATATTGGGGTCGAGAGCATACTTTTTACGTTTGGACTACAACAACTATGTTAAACTGCCAGAAATCAAAAACAACTTTATAACAAAATGTGTAGAAAATTTTATTCTCAGAAAATTTATGTAAATTAAATCAGTAAAAAGTTCATACAATTTTATTTAACTCCATTTTAAATTGAAAATCAAACACAAATACAAATTAGTTACACAATTATTGTCATAGGTACTAATCTAACTGTCATAGTTACTAATCTAACGGTGAGGAGTACTAATCTGAATGTCGTAAGTATTAATATGACTGTTGCAAGTAGACTACAACCTGACTGCCGTAGGTACAAATCAGGCCGTCAAAGGTACTAATCTAACTGTCGTAATTACTAATCTAACTGTCGTAGTTACTAATCTAACTGTCGTGAGTACTAATTTAAATTTCGTAGGTTTAATACGACTGTTGCAAGTAGACTACTAACCTGACTGCCGTAGGTACAAATCAGGCCGTCAAAGGTACTAATCTAACTGTCGTAATTACTAATCTAACTGTCGTAGTTACTAATCTAACTGTCGTGAGTACTAATTTAAATGTTGTAGGTTTAATACGATTGTTGCAAGTAGACTACTAACCTGACTGCCGTAGGTACAAATCAGACCATCAAAGGTACTAATCTAACTGTCGTAGGTATTAATACGACTGTTGCAAGAAGGCTACTAACCTGACTGTCGTAGGTTCAAAACAGGCCGTCAAAGGTACTCATTTAACTTTCATAGTTACTAATCTAACTGTCGTGAGTACTAATTTAAATGTCGCAGTTTTAATACTAACCTGACTGCCGTAGGTACAAATGAGGACGTCAAAGGTACTAACTAACTGTCGTGAGTACTAATTTAAATTTCGTAGGTTTAATACGACTGTTGCAATTAGACTACTAACCTGACTGCCATAGGTACAAATCAGGCCGCCAAAGGTACTAATCTAACTGTCGTAGTCACTAACCTAATCATCGTGAGTACTAATCTAAATGTCGTATGTATTAATACGACTGTTGCAAGTAGGCTACTAACCTGACTGTCTTAGGTTCAAAACAGGCCGTCAAAGGTACTGATTTAACTTTCACAGTTACTAATCTGTCATGTGTACTAATCTGAATCTTGTAGGTATTAATATGACTGTTGCTGTTACAAGTAGGATACTAACCTGACTGTCGTAGGTACAAAACAGGCCGTCAAAGGTACTGATTTAACTTTCATAGTTATTAATCTAACTTCATGTGTACTAATCTGAATGTCGTAGATATTAATATGACTGTTGCTGTAGCAAGAATGCTACTAACCTGACTGTCGTAGGTACAAAACAGGCCGTCAAAGGTTCTGATTCAACTTTCATAGTTACTAATCTAACTGTCATGTGTACTAATCTAAATGTCTTAGATATGACTGTTGCTGTTGCAAGAAGGCTACTAACCTGACTGAGGTAGAAAACAGGCCGTCAAAGATACTGATTTAACTTTCATAGTTACTAACTGTCTGACTGACGTACGTACTAAGTTGGCTGACTTATTTAAATTATGAGGTGTAGGAAAAGTACGAGTTTTATTAGTTAGTGGATCTAACTGATGTCTAATTATCTAAACTTTATGGAATTTGAACAGTTTCAAGTCCCCAGCGTATTTTAAAGTTAAAAATAGTTTTTATGGTTCACATAACACATTACTTTACTAGCGTTGTAATTTAACCAAAAACGCAATTTCAAAACTAATGACAGATCCGTAAATTTAACATTAAATACAGAATTAGATTTCTTGTATTCACAGTCCAGCAAAGTAGGTTATTTCCGCCACCCCGATCAGTATTAAATATTGTTACCTACAGTATATATATAACAACGAAAGATACAATAGGCCTATCATTGTCTTTCAAATTACTCACGATTGTTTGGTTATTATTTATAACAATTACTTCACACCGCCTCATTTTAGTCCGTAAAACTACCATAAAACTTAGACCATGTTAACCGTGCAATAATGCTAAACGCAGCAGTAAATTTTCAACAAATTCGTATAAGAATTTTGTGAGTTAAATTCTAAAAAACAAACTGTTCCTTTCTCTTCATAATATAGTACAGATATAAAATGATCCCATTACCACTTTGGTATAAGTTGTAAACATTCAGTCGTTTCTTTAACTTTCCTTTTCAAGTCCAAACTTTTTTAAACTTTGCCAAACATATCAATGCAATTATGTAAGACATCTTGCTCTCCCCTTTGCGATCGATAAACGAATGTTTTCCCTCATGAATTATACGATCCAAGTAAAAGAGAGCCCTTCCTGCTTTCATGCCTGCTCATCTTGATTCCCGCGGCAATAAAAGAGGGTATCACCAAGGCAACACGGGTCGGGATACAACTCCCAGCCTTCAGGACTTCTACAGGGATCCGTTTAATGGAAAAATTTAGCAGCTTGCTCCTCGAACCCAATTAGTGCGACTTAACGAGTTGTTTAATTATTTAAATCTGATGAGTTTTGGTAGGAATTGAAACTCTACTTTTAAAAATTTTATTAAACTAATTGTAGTTACAAAACAAGAACATACCAGATCAAAAACAAACAAATAATCAAAATTTAAACATAATCTATATTATGTATAAGGGAAAGTAGTTTTCGTTATTTCTTAAGATATACTTATCCGATTTGTATGCAGGTTTCTTTTCTCCTACATATAAGTAGGCAACATAAATGCTGATTTTTTACGATAAGTTTGATTAAAATTGGTTCAGTACTTTCCAAAGTTTAAACGAGATAGTCAAGATATGTAACAAGAAAGTATATATAACGTTTATCAAAAAAATGACCGACACATTCGACGATTTATTTTTGAATGTTCAGCGACAACTTATTTTTCTCCAATAACAAAATGTTTACATGTATTAATGAAGAAGATAAATCTACGTCTTTCACCATAAAAATACAGAATTCGACAGAAAATGTTAAGTGACATCCGACTTTTCTTTACAAAATTCGTACTTGTTGGACGG
This sequence comes from Philaenus spumarius, assembly GCA_018207615.1. NCBI lineage: Eukaryota > Metazoa > Arthropoda > Insecta > Hemiptera > Aphrophoridae > Philaenus > Philaenus spumarius. Next base: position 50,696 of record JAGFPH010003419.1, on the reverse strand, counting down.
TAATTGGATGGGGAATTTCTAAGCACTTCTCGAGTTATAATAATTATGTTTACACTGCACAGAATTCCAAATCCAGATTTTTTTAACAATTTACAGCCATTTGTTAATTGCTTACAGCAAAATATGTTTTGTCCGTGCTAAAGTTGGCAGCAAAGCTATTTGTAAAACATTATTTATGAAATGGTCATTAGTTTAGTTACTTTATACATAAACATGTATTCTGTTTAAAAATATATAGAATGCGTATTTATGTTGATGTATCTAAATTCGTTAAAACTTATTTCAGATAAAAGAAAAAATCCTAAATCTCACTTTTATAGATTGGAGGTTATTCAACTGAGGAGGAAATCAATTGAGGTTATTGAAAAATATCCGACAAATAACAATTCACGTATTTTTTACTTACAACGAACTGTTGCAAAACCTCTGGAAATGGATGAACAGATAGGGTTGTTTATATGCTGGCAATAAGAACTTGTTATTAACGACTACATTAAATTTAGTTTTATTACGAAGAACCATTCATGTATTAATTTTTCTATAACAAGTACAAAATGACAAATAGCATTCCGGACCTAAGATTATAAGACTGTTTTACCAATACTTACAAAAATACAACACCCTGAATCTTCGGAACTCAATTTGAAAACATCCTAGATATAATGTTCATAAAATTTATAGAACCCTTTATTTTACAGTTTTCGATTAATCTTTTATGTACAGCTGTTTCGGAACAAATGCCACATATAGGTGCTCGTCAAGAGTTAAAATCAAAATATTCAACTCCAACACTTACACAATGCATACACTATCAGTCATTCACATTTTGAACATGACCGTATCTGTCCCGTATAAGTTTACTTGTTTAAACTTGTCTGTCAACTGAAAAAAGTTATTTTTTTACAAATTTTAAATAATAATAATAATAACGTCTATAGTTAAATCAATAATGCATTTCAAAACAATTGAAAATATCGTGCATGGTATCCATGGAGACATTTAATAAGTAGTGACAATTTCAACGAACATTTTGAATACTAGGCTTTACTATCAAGAGAAAATTGTCTATCGAATAAAATTATAAACATAAATCAACAGTATGTCGGACAAACCCATGTCAGATGACATCCTCGAACAAATGTTCAAAGACATTGACCAGAAACGGTCATCATGTTCGGACGCTATACGCGACGCCGTCTGCATGTCCTCTGTAGAAAGCAAGATCGATGTTTCCAAAACAATGAAATGGTTAGCATTGAAACTGAAAGAAGCTGGTGGTTCGGTCTCAGTAATTGATCCTGAAACTGGTGGTAAACGGACAACAGCTCCTCCAGTGATGACGGCATTCTACCGGACAAGTTCCAGTAAACCGACACTTTTAGTTTATGCTTTTTTCAAAGCGCACGCTTGTCTTAATGAAAGCGGAGATGCTTTGCAAAGTAGCTTGCTTTTTGGGAACAAAGTGGCTTCTAAAGGTGCACTTCTGTGTTGGATGAATGCTATCAGAGCTTACAAATCGCATCGTGTTGAGCTACCACTAAACATTAGATTTGTGGTCTCTTGTGTAGACGAAGTATGCACTTCGGTTTTATTCGATTTTTTCAAAGCCAAGAAACATATTATATTTAAAGACGTGCAGTATGTGTGCCTACCTTACAGTACTGCAGCGGAGACGAAAACTTCCATAATTTGCGGATACAGAGGATGCTGTAAGTTCAACGTGGAGGTAGAATGTGCAAGTCACGATCTTCCAGTATCTGGAAACCACTCGGGTATGGTACAAGAAGCGATGGTTGATGTGGTAGCTTTATTAAATTCCTTAGTAAATTCCAAAGGAGAAGTTCTCATTGGCAACATAAGAGAGGACGTGAAGGAAGTCACTCTGGAGGAGGAGAATGAATGCAGAAATTCAACGTTCGACGTGATCGCTTTGAAGAAATCTGTGGGTTGTACAGCTTTACTGCACAAAGAGGACAAAAAGCGTGTTCTGATGCACTCTACAAGGTTTCCTAGTGTGTCTATCCACGGCGTAGAAACGACATGTAAATTAGAAGACGCGATACCTTGCAAAGCAGTCGGTAAATTCTCAATCAGGATAGTTCCAGATCAGAAAGCGAGCATGGTAACCAAACGAGTGACTTATCATTTGAAGGAGGTATTCTCTTCGATTAAGAGTAGAAATAAACTCACCATAGAACAGACTCTAGGTATTGATCCTTTACTGTGGGACCATAAAGGAGCCAACTTCCAAGCTGCTCGTAAATCGATCGGTAAGGTGTTGAAACAAAGCGTGGAGTTTATACGTGAAGGTAGTTCGTATCCTTTAGTCGCAGATCTTCAGAAGGTTTCCGATAAGGATGTCTTACTGCTTCCGATAAATTACAACTGTGAAAAGGCGAAGAAGGACAGAGAAGGTGCTGATGTAGACGCCTTTATTGACGGGACGAAGATAATAATCTCGTACATGTTTGAACTCTCACGATTTAAATAAACTTGCTCGAAATAAATAATTTGAGATAAATTATATTTATTGTAAAGTCTTGAGCATAATATATTGCTTAGGATGGGTTTTTGTGCATTGATCGATTCGCTTTTATGAAGACGAAATACAACTTTGTTTTTGTCAACTAACGTATCTTTGTGTTTTATTTATAATGTGTTTCAGAACTCTCTGCCAACACTTTCAGGCATAGATGTGCATCTTAAGATATTATTAAAAGTCCCTAGTTTTCAAACAATCTCCATTTTGTGTTTCCACTTGTCAATTTTCATCTAAAAATCGAATTGATATATACTAAGTTAAAATAATATTGCTAATAATAATAATAATATAATATATGGAATTTTATAATACATTTTTTAAATGCCCAATTCAAAATGTTATTCCTTTTTGCGTATTTTACTATTATTTTCTTATTACGATCTTCACTGGTTTTAAAAGTGTACATTTTTCTATTTTTTTATCAAAATAAAGAAATATATATGTTTAGAAATAACTCACCTTGATTTTGCAGCAGTATAAATCTCTAAAAGCTGCTAGCCCTTCCTGGAAAAAATAAAAAATAATCATTAAACAAAATAGTCACTAGTAACTAATGTAATAAAAAATTACTGAATCTGTTTCAAAAATCCACTGAAGGATACTTTAGATTTCTTGAGTTTCAAAATTACTATTAGATTTTTGGAAATTTAATTTTTGTTCAAAACTAAACTAAATCTCTTACTGATTATTACGTACATATTGTAAATAAAAAACAAAATACACTTTCCCATTTAAAAAACGTTTAATATTCAACACATTTCGATGTCAAGTCATCATCAGTGACAGAACACACTTATACAGTTACTTACTACAGTGATGGTTAGTTATAAGTTTATAACTATACTGTCACCGATGATGATGACTTGGTAATCGAAACGCGTTTGAATATTAAACGTTTTGTTACGAGAAACTGTATTCTGTTTTTTATTTACATAGTGCTTATTTCTCATACGTCCAGTTCAAGTTTAAGTTGTTTACATACTTATTAGTTGCTATTACTATTAAGATCGATATTTCAAACAATTTAAGACTAATTTAATATTAATTTCGTAAGTATTTTCTGATTAATATTTTTGAAAGGATACAAATTTTAAATACCACGTCAGGCAGGAAGAACATGCTGCAATTTTTATCTATTTCACACAATATGCTTCGTGTGAAATGAAGTAAACCTATGCCTAACGAAAGAAAGTTCTACAGTTTTAGTTGCATAAATAATAATTTACATTATTTCATGGTTTCCGTATTTGATAAAGGTTCACTTTGCAGAAGTTACAACAATTTTATTTATTGGCTTTATATAACATTTCTCCAGATATACTTTATAAAACAATATTCAAGGTCAGTATTTAAATAAATCCCTATTCAATGAAAATGAGTCCCGATAAAAAAAGCAGTTTTTCTTACTGAAAACATTTCGTCACTCGTTAAGCACGTGAATAAAGGGCGTTCCCCTAGTTTCAAAGAGCACTTGAGTCACAGTATTTTCCCCTCGTTGGGTTTCGATTATAATCGATCCCGTTTGCATTGATAAATAACGTGCGGTGAATTGGTTAAACCCAGATGCACAGCCGACGGACCCCCGCACGATCAATAGTCGTGGTTTGTTATTCCAAGGCGGTCGTTGCTCTCGTGGGAAGTTTTGTTTGGACAACAACGAGATCGTTTCTCGTAAAACGAACGTTGTATGTTATCAATATGTTGCGTGTATAGAACAAGGATGATGTAGTTAGTAAACATGGGTAACCACTTTATCTAGATAATCTTTACTCTTTACTAGAACTACGTTTTCTCCCAACAATCCTCAGCCGATCATAAACAAGCACCTAATGTATGAAGAGTATCCACACAAAGCATCCCTTCTGTAAGCCAAAACCTCTTACAGGAAGCCCTCTGAAATCCTATGTTGAACTTAGTAGCGTGTTAGATATCCCTTACTTGTAGTCACGTGATACTTATCCAGTACTCAATGTACTGCATTACGGTTACACTTGAAGACCTTGCATTCGCTAAATTCATATCTCTCTCCACCGACACCGTAGAACTTCTCAATCAGGTATTAGTGAATTTTCCAATGACCACGTAAAGAGTACATATTCAAAACCTACATCCACTGAATCTAAAAACACAAACCAGAACCGTAGTTGACAAAATATATTATATATATTACAAGAGAGAAAAAACGTAATGTTCAGCCATTTTGGTTACGTTAAGATTGAAACAAATCAAATATCCACTTCACTACCACCAATAAGACCCACGCTACTGTAATAGGACAAACCGCTGACAAAATATTTTTTACAGACGAGAGAACTTAACCTGCATCGTAATTAACGTCCAGTCATTATCATTTACCACTTCAACTGTTCTAAAGAGATTTATAACGACATATAGGAATAGATATTACATGCTACATAAATCATTCACACAACGTTGCCAAATTTAATTAAGAGCAATATTGATAGCACGCTAGTAACGCCCATGAGCAATTAATCGATATAATATTACGTGCGTTCACGTCATAACAATGAATTTATTGAATTATATTTGTGACAAGTTTGTATGAGAAAACACTAATGTCACTAAAAGGAGACTTTAGGCCAGTTTAAACTAGATATTATAAATACTTTAATAAAAATAAATAAATTTAACAGCCTTGAGTCGACATCCGGTAGCCATAAGGTAAACACCAATTAACTGTGTTTTAAATGTGTTGTTGTTTTATGTGTGTGTGAACGGTTTTTTTATTACTTAATGTTTGGACGATTTCCATTCACGAGATAATCTGATGATGGGATGGATCCCGAAACGCGTCAATAAATAAACAAAAATAAAAGCCACAGACGAAACAATATAAAGTATTGCACTATTTTATTACAATTTATAGACCTGGATTCTGAAAAAAAATAATTTATTAAATTAATAGCGTTTAAATATTTGTTTGACGAAAACCGAATCTGTAAAAGACACGATATAACGTAAATTTGTCTTTTCCTTTATTATATTTATTGTGTATTTTTTAAATATATTTTTTGCAAGAGAGGTTCTCTCCCAAAATAAAGACTTCCAATCGTCTCTCTCTCTCGCTCTCCCTCTCTCTTTCCAAACTATGATAAATATAAAGGTGTTTACCTTTCCAACCTTTTCTCTCTGCTACACACTCTGACATTTTAATCAATGACGACCACACCTGTTTTTTTTCCTTAAAAGAATCTTTCTTTCTCTTTTTAATATTGTATCAGTTTGGAATTTTTCTTTATATTCAATTTCCGAGTTTTATGTAGGTTTTTCTTTGTCTTTATTACACACTAGGGGAGACCCCTGCGTGCTCCGCACGCCAACCCCCAATGATTAAAAGAACCAGCAAGGCTCAGGTCTACACGTTAAAATCCTAACCTAAAAGCTAGAAATACAAAAATAATTGCTTCAAATTTTGAAATCAGCTATTAATGGTAATATTGGAGCTAACAGCTATATCTATATATATTAAAAGAATTTGGTCAAAACCTATTTCCAATCGCCCAGCCTCTCCTAATGGACCGATTTTGATGATTTTTGTTTTAAAATGTGTCTTATTGCCTGTAGATATGTCATCAAGCATTTACCGAAGTCCTGGGACATTAGGGCTACGCCCCAGTGGCCACAAAGTTTCAATGTTAATCTTATGGAAGGTCAATCTTAAGGAAGAAGAAGAAATATTTCTTTTGATTTTATCAAGGACACAAAAACAGCTGTTCGTATGAAAAGCTTAAAACAGCTGATTTTGATCAACAACTGATTTGGATCAAATCAGTATCAAATGTAGCATTACCTTTTTGAGGTTACATTGACAAACTAAAAACAAACACAAACAAAAATCAACGAAAAATGCTAACTATATTTTAATTCAATTCAAACATTGGTTGTTACAAACCTATTATAATATATAAAACAGCTAATTTGGATCAAAAACTGAACATAATCATTCACAGATATGTCAAGTCTTATATATTATCATCCGTTCAGCCGCTATTCACCCGAGAAGGAGCCCCGGTATACAATCCTTCAAATTTCCCATGTTAATCTTATGGAGATAACGTTTAATGAGTTTGAGTCAGCTGCCAAATAAAATAGCTAATTTATGCTCGGTCACCTATGTACAAACGAGCAAAAGATTAACGAGATTCTTTATCGAATTTTCCACCTGCGAGCGAAGCGAAGCAGCCATCTGAGGCCGAAGGCCGAGCCGGGGTTGGGACGCGGAGCGTCCAGGGGCAGAGCCCCTAGTTATCTGTTATTTTATTCAATTGGTTGCTATGATAATAAATGTAAATACATGAGTTGGTTTATCATTCTAGGCCTAACCTAAGACATTTTCCGACTAAATTTACAAATATTTAAATAAAAAAGGTTTTTATTGAAATGAATTATAGCCTATGTTACTCAGGGATAGTGTAGCTTTTTATTAGTAAAACTATTTTTTCAATCGGTTCAGTCGTGCCAGAGATTACCCCCTACATTCAAACAAACAAACTTTACCTCTTTATAATACTAGTATAGATTCTTTTTTTATGTAGTCAAATTAATTTGTGTTTTGGGTATGGGTTTAGGGTATAAATATTAATAAAAAATATAATTGTGTGGAAAAAGAACCTCATGGTCCTAACTTCAACGTAAATATAGGCTTTAAATCAAATCAAATCTCTCTTACAGTACCGGCATGTCGCTTGTGGAACTCGTTACCAGATATATTGATAGCCGTGCTTAAATTATAAAATCTTTAAAGCTGCATTTCCTGAATGGTAAGGATGTGGACTGATATATGTACTCGGAGTGTATAAAATGGAAATCATTTATTTCAATAAATGTGTTTAAATTCACAAAATTTGTTATGGTATTTAGAATATCGTGTACAGTTCACAAATCATTAAAGGCTTACGTGTAATTTAGAGAAGACGCATCGTATTATATGAAGGGTATTTTCATTTGTGTAAATTGTTTTACGTGCAATAATTGAAATTTATTATAATACTTTGTTGGTACTTTTTCTTTATAGTATCTGTAAAAGCCAAATCCACTGACTCGCTGATCACAATTTCTCAAAAACTAGTGAACGGATTGGAACGAAATTTGGTACGTAGCTTCCTCTAGCATAGGTGCTCACTAAGAAAGGTTTTCAAAAAATTCGAAATCTTTGGGGGGTCAAAGTTACTAAATCACGATTTCTCTAAAACTACTGAACGGTTTGGAATGAAATTTGGTACGTAGCTGCCTCTAGGGCAGTAGGTGCTCTCTAAGAAAGGTTTTCAAAATATTCGAAATCTTTGGTTGGTCAAAGTTACTAAATCACGATTTCTCTAAAACTACTGAACGGTTTGGAAGGAACTTAGTATGTAGCTTCCTCTATTGCCATAGGTGCTCTCTAAGAAAGGTTTTAAAAAAATTCGAAATTTTAGGGGAGGTTTGGGGGGGTCAAAGATACTAAAAAAACCACCGAATGGATTGGAATGAAATTTGGTGTGTAGCTTTCTCTAGAGCCGTAGGTGCTCGCTAAGAAAGGTTTTCAAAAAATTCAAAATTCTAGAGGGGGTTTAGGGGGGTCAAATTTACTAAATCACGATTTCTCTAAAACTAATGTACTGATTGGAATGAAATTTGGTATCTAGCTTCCTCTAGGGCCATAGATGCTCGCTAAGAAAGGTTTTCAAAAAATTCGAAATTTTAGGGGAGGTTTCGGGGAGTCAAATTTATTAAAAAATACCACCGAATGGATTGAAATGAAATTTGGTATGTAGCTTCCTCATTATATAGGGCCCTAGGTGCTCGCTAAGAAAGGGTTTCAAAAAATTCGAAATTTTAGGAGAGGTTTGGGGGTCAAAGTTACTAAAAATCCCCATAAGAAATACATAGTGTAATATATTGATTGACTTAATATATTTTTTGTTAATATATATTCAACTTTGATTTGTCTATCCGTGCAAAGCCGGATCGGGCAGATAGTCTGTATATATAAAAGAAAGCTAGAGCCTTCAAACTTTCAGTGCCTTCATACTAAGTAAAAGTGTACTAAGGAAGGGAATTGCAAAATATTGATTTTAAGAGTAGAAAATGTTCCAAATACGGTGGTTTACTCCCAGCTCATAACAGATATAAAAGAGCTGATTTCATTCAAAAGATTAGCAACACAACTCTAGGTGTGACCTCTTCTGAACCAATATACGTTTCTTGAATGCATTTACATTCATTACAATAGCAACCGAAAATTTAGAATCAGGTTATTTTTATTTTTCCTAAGCAACAATTTTTTAGGTTAGGTTAACAAAATAAAAACAAACACAAACAAAAAATAAACGAAAAAGCTTACAGTATTATAATTCAAACATCTGTTGTTACATACTACGCCGATTTGGATAATAAGCTAGGTTGGGCCTATACAGAACCAACATACGTTTCTTGAAAGCATTTATTAACATAGCAACCAAATTGGCAAATTTAGAATGAGTTAATGGTTCTTCACAACCAACATCTCTTTTATGTTAGGTAATAGCAAACACAAACAACAAAGAAAAACTTACTACATCGTAATTCAAGCACTTATCACTATTTACATTATGCCAACTTTACTGTGTACTAGGCCTATTTGACCAGTTTGAAATACAATTTGGTCATATTTTACTTGAAAATGTCATCCCTTTTATATACAAATGCAATATCTCTGTCCAAATTAATCGCCATTCCCATGAAAATATATTTCCATGAAAATATATTCACATGAAAATATATTCCCATGAAAATATATTCCCATGAAAATATATTCCCATGAAAAGGGATTATTTAAAGTATACAATAAACTGTTTGCATTTGCTTTGACGAGGGGGTTGGTGAGCGAAATGAGCTGGAGGCGGAGCTATCTAGTATTTATATAAATCTGTATACTACTTTCTACAATATTTTATTTTACTTTGTTATTATAGTTTGTATTTTACATAAATTTAAGACTGTAATATTGTTATGTGCTAGGCTTATGGCTGTAAGGAAGAACTAAACAATCCTAATCTCGCCACATAAAATAAAGGCAAATCAGTTCAGTTATCTCTCCCCCATTAATCTCCCCTAATTATCAGCTACAAGATTACTCCCTCCTAATCAATGTTAAAGTAAAGTAAATCTGTTTATTTATTTAAAGATGTCAATAGTAACTTGATAGGTATATTATGTAAACATATATCATTATTATGAGGCCCCTTCTCTTCTTTTCTTGTTGTTGTTGTAGATTTGCCTTTTTTCCTAACTAACACGCTATAAGTTTAATATTAATTGATTAATAAAGTTAATTAAACACAACCAAGATATTACTTATTGTTACTGTTTATATTAATTCAAATCACAACAATCAACTTTTCACTGACTAAACGTACACTTTGTATTAGTCAAAACATTTTCACAGTGTACGCCATTCAGAGATTCTATTTTAGATTTTAACTCTGACATTTCCTCACTGCAATTCGATGCACTGAACCGTTTGATCTACAGCATTAAAGTCTCTCGTTTCATCCAATTACAGAAAGCACAGTTAACAGCAGAGCAGTAATTATTGGAAAGGCATACAATTCCACCCTTAGTTAGTGCACTAGCTACGATAACTTGTCTTAGTAATTGTTTAGACGTTTTAGTTGCTAATATTCAATTAGCACTTTAATGTGTTTAATGTGTCACTATGTGTGTCATCACACAGAACTTTAGTTTTTTTATGAAGCTACTTTTTTACGTTTAATTATCAAACGCGTTTCACACAGTCATCATCTTTATTATTGAGCTACAATGATCACATTCTAACCAAATATTTACAGTCTTGGTTTACATAATTTATTTAAAGCTCCCTTTCAGAACGTAGCCTTATTTTAAATCCACTAGGGTTATGTGAAATTTTATAAAACATGTCATCAAACATTTCTGTCAATAGTATAAACAACGGCCAACGAAGCCACGATGGCCGTGATTGTTAAGGCGTCAAAGCTTTATCAATCGTCATGGCAACCATCAATGGAAAAGTTCCGGGTTCAATTCCCATTGCCCCGAATAATTTTCTAAATGGTTTCTTAACAGACATCGTTGGCTGTGGTTCGGATTCCACGTAAAACTGTAGGTCCCGTCTTCATTAGCCTTAAGTGCAAAACAGCAGGACGTTAAACCAAAAAAAAAAAAACAAAGAAAAAAACAACGGGCAACAACCGTGAATGACGCAAGCTACAACTGAAATGAAAATTTTTCGTCCAGAAATGCCAAAATGTGTAAACAGAATAAAATTATTATCGACTATCTCAAATTTCGCATAAATCAGTTTTCTGATAGAATATTTATAACAGATAGTACGACGAAATAAAATTCTACACCCCAGATTTAGTTATATGTCCTACTTCTTTGAATAATAAATATAAATATAATTTAATTTCGTTGTATTTATAATCCCTCTTGTATTCTATGGAAACAATGATAACCACGAAATCTAACCAGGCAGTGTAGCTAGATCCATACACAACTAAACCGTCTTGACTCGGGGTTCGTGTGTATATTTCATATTCTATTTCATATTTATTATTCTGTTTTACATTATAATACTAGTAAATCCCCGTGAAAAATCACAGGCGGATTAATTAGATACACATCAGAAATACATCATTTATACAAAATACTATTTAAACAACACACTTATTTAGGCCTACCTAACTATGCAGACAGGGATTTTTAACTCGGTAAATGTGTACAATTAAAAGGACTATAAAACTGTAGTAATATTTGTTAAGATTTTGTGTTTACGTATATTATTATATGTATTTAAAGAAAGATAAACATATTATCTTTTAATTGCCTTTTATTTCATATTGATAGATCAAATGATTTAGAAGTTAAGCTATATTACTGATTGAAGTTGTAAACATAACCCCAAAGTATAATCTACCCTAGATTTTGTTTGCATATAACAGATGATGGGTGAAATCAGCTGTTATATTATTAAGTTAAACGAATATTTATTCCTTCTTTAAATGTTACTCCACGTACGTTCGTACGTACACTCGCTTTTATAGGAGTTAATTGTAAATGTAGCTTACGATATTAGATACAATTATTTGCTTGAAGGGTTTGGAGGGTTACCCCCAGCTAAATCATATTCTGTAATAAAATGAAGGGTACTGACGAGGAACCTATAAAAGGGCCATTTAAACGTTTAAGTAGGTCGCAGGCTATGCAAATTATTTAGCCACAAAACCAAGAAAACACTATAATGTATGAATGCAGGTTAGAAGACTTATAAACACTTGGAGAAAACCCCTAGTGGTGGAGTTGAAGGTGAGAGGGAACACCCAGGAGATGACTGCCAACTGGGAAATATGAAGAGAGTACTCTCTGCAACAAAAGGAGCCAACTGAATATACAAGTAACCATCTTAAAGCAGATGTGTTCTAAGCTGACATGCAAATTGTGTTACCACAGTGTAATGGTACCAAAATTCGATTGATAGACTAAACAGAAGATACATCATATCAGAGATCATTTCATTAACCACCAATCCCTGATAGCACTAGGTATCATAGCCCATTATTTTCACATTCCATTTCAAACAATAATATAAATCCATTCACCATGTTTGTAAACCCATATAGTATTAAGTTTATTTAGGACAATATAACAACAAAATAAAAATAATTTATAAGGTTGAGAAATGGGAAGAAGAAAATTGTTAAAGGAAGAAGAATGTGATTTTGAATAGTAAGGAGTTTTGGCATCAACTTGAGTATAACATAGTCCAGTGTCTGCACAGCTCTAATTGAAGTTTAATAAGTGTTTGAATAAACTATACATAAAATTTACCACCATAAAAAACATATAAATTGAACAGTTTGAATATTGAGTGCATAATGTATTAAACCTACGTCCAGTCAACTTGGTGAGTTTATTCCAGTTCACATCCTTCTTCACACCAGACCTCCATATTTTCCTCAAATTGAAACATCTAAATTATCAACTAATAGTTACCCGTTTCTTCAACCATACAACCATTCAGGAATTTTAATTAAACTCTATTTTAATCTTAAGCTCAAAATTGTAAACCATTTCAAGTTAGCATCAATCATTTTTCATTAACATAAGCCTAGATTAAGCGTTCATTTCGTTAATAGTTATTAAATATTTATTTGCTCTTGTTAAATATAACTAAACTATAAAAACCTCACAACCAGCTAGCCGGCAACACAATTGTACACATAAACCCGAGATTTGTTAAAGTCAATAACTACTTTATACGACCATTACCTTTTCTTGGAAGCTGGATTGTACGACAGCTTCCAAGAAAAGGTAGGGGAAGGTGGGGCAAGACGGGGTAGAGGGCAAGACGGGGTAGCGTGATTTATTTAACCGACAGGTGCTCAACTCTGGTGGCAACAGTTTCAACTATCTCCAAGAAGAAGCACAAGTCTACATACAGACTATCGGCCATTTTGAGTGAAGCATTCATTGTCAGTGGAATAAAAGTTAGTTTGGCTGCGTTCTGATATAATTTTTGTGATTTTGAAAGCTGTGAAAGGTAAGTTGTGTTAAGATACTTTCATATATTAACTAGTGTATTCTGATAGTGTGTTTTCATGCTTACAAAATTATATAATTGATAACTTTACTACTGTTTTCAGTATAAAACCACTAAGGCTTAACCTAAAAACTGTGCTGTCGGGCAAGATGGGGTAGCCAGACTGAGGGCAAGATGGGGGTCTACCCCGTCTTGCCCCTCACTTTTACAAATCTGAGCAACTTGTAACATTTATTACTAAATTATTAATTACACACTTACAATAATATTATTATATTAATGAGAGTGAATAAAATGTGAAAGGAAACTAACCTAAATGTAAAAATATATATATTCTGGTTCTAACAGGTTTTGTTTTTTTGTTTTTAGGAAATGGTACGAGACTACAAAAGAAAATCCGATCGAGGAAAATGGAGCGAGGAAGCAATGATGCAAGCTGTTTTGGAGGTGACAAACGGTCGAATGGGATGTAAAAGAGCTGCGCAAACATTCGGTATTCCTGAAACAACCTTGGAACGTAAGGTAAAAAAGTTTAAATCAGAAAATGTTAAAGAAACCCCAATAGAATATTTTTTTAAAGAAAAACTAGGACCTATTTCAAAAGTTTTTTCAACTGAGGAAGAAAGCGAACTAGTTAACTATATTAAGCTAATGGAAACTAGACTGTTTGGTCTAAACACAAATGATTTAAAGAAATTAGCTTATCAACTTGCTGAGAAAAACAATAAAAATCATACTTTCAACAAAACAAAAGAAGAGGCAGGAAAGGATTGGGTTCGTGGGTTTTTGAAAAGGAATCCAACTTTATCAATTAGAAAGCCTGAACCTACTTCAATCGCTAGGGCCATGGCTTTCAACAAGGATAATGTTGGAAGGTTTTTTTCGTTATTAGCGGAGCTTTATGATAGTCACAAATTTACACCTAATAGAATATATAACTGTGATGAAAGTGGAATATCGTCAGTCTCTAAAAGTACCTCAAAAATATTGGCTACTAAAGGAAAGAAACAAGTAGGATCGTTGTCCTCTGCTGATAGAGGAAAAACCGTATCCGTGGAGATTTGTATGAGTGCTTCGGGCATATTCATGCCTCCACTTCTAGTGTACCCAAGGCAGAGGATGAAGCCTGAACTTCTTAACAATGGCTCTCCTGGTATGTGGGCTGAATGTCATGTATCCGGATGGATGCAAAAAGAGATTTTCGAAAAGTGGTTTGAAAGGTTTATCGAATTCTCTAGTGCAACAGTAGAGAAACCAGTCCTACTGTTGTTAGACGGCCATTCCACTCATGTGCAGAGCTTGAAGATAATTGATAAAGCTAGGGCTAGTGGAGTTGTCATTTTATGTTTTCCACCTCACTGCACACATCGACTGCAACCCTTAGACGTTGCTTTTATGAAGCCTTTGAGCGTATATTACGATCAAGAAATATCAAACTGGCTTAGGTCCAACCCAGGAAAAGCCGTAACAATGGGCCAAATCGCTGAAATATTAGGCAATGCCTTTTTGAGAGCTGCAACCATGACAACGGCAATAAATGGATTTAAAAGTACAGGAATCTGGCCAATAAACCCACACATTTTTCCAGATTCAGCGTTTGATGCTTCAACAACAACAGACAGACCAGAAGGCGGGGAAGAATCCCAAATTCAAGCTGAAACTGTTCCTTCTGGACAAAATGAATCTTTGAAAAATAGTACAAATTTGCTGCCACATATAAATGAATCTTCCAACGATAATGCCCAGCCTGGATGTTCTCAGTGGGTACCTAAAGAAAATGAAATCCATGAAGACAACGTAAGCCAGCAAAATACTTGTCAAGGGAAATTTTTGATTTCCCCTGAGCAGATAATGCCTGTCCCCCATGTTGGACGTAAAAATGTAAGAAAAACCAACCATAAAAAAGGAAAAACTGTTATAGTTACAAGCTCCCCATACAAACTAGAGCTCCTAGAATCAAGTCAAAAGAGAAATTACAAAGAGTCAAAAGGACACAAAACTAGACCAGCTGTTGCAAAGAAATCGCTCTTTGGTAATGTAGAGTCCAAAGAACTTGTCAGGAAGAAGAAAGAAATGAATAAAAAAGTCATTAAAAATCTAAATAGAAAACTAAAAATTAAAAAATAAAAGTTGAAGAAGGAGAAGAAGATTCTACTTCAGAAGATGAAGAAGAAGATGCATCCTGCCTCTATTGCGGATACTTTTATTCTCAATCAGATGAGGGCTGGATCTCATGTTTAATGTGTGGAAAGTGGGCACACTGCTCATGCGCAGGGGAAGAAGATGATGACGATCAAACTCACCACATTTGTGATTATTGTAAATAAAATTGCATGCAAAAGTAACATATTATTTCTAAAAAATATTTTTTTTATATTTACCAATTTGATATATTTTATAATAAATAATAATATCTTTCATTCTTATATTATGTTACTGAACAGTTTGAATATAAATAAGATTGTATTGTGTCATTCTTTCAGAACTATCCTTCAAAATACCTGTTACCCCATCTTGCCCCTTAGACTACCCCATCTTACCCCGCATGTGGGGTAAGATGGAGTATTTACAATACTTTTTTTAAACTGCAATTTTATTAATAAAAAGTTAATAACTTTGATTTTTTAAATTTTATTATCAAAGGGAATGCTTTAATGTAAATGTTGGTATTAAATTTGTTTTTCAAGCTTTTCTAAAAAAAATTTAATTAAATCAAATTCCTTAAGGACCCCGTCTTGCCCCACCTTCCCCTAATTATCGTTTAAAAACAATCCAGTTTAGGCTACCACAAACAAAATATGAATAATTTATAAATCCATTCCGTAGCGTCTCTTTGTTTATTTTATATTCGACGATAAACGCGGAAGGATACAACGTACACAACACTTAACATTACAACAGCAATTATAAAGTGAATAAGTAAATTACTTTTTATGGACTTTTGGGATTATTTTCCCCTTTTATGAAACAATAACCTGAATGTCGAATTTATAAATTAAATAACTATACAAATAACGAGATGACACTAATTTGATTTTTTATTAATTAATTAAATTATACGAGGGAATCTTTAAGAATGTATGAATTTGCAATGTCAAAAAATAAATTAAGTAAGGCTTAGGTTGGTAAATTTATTTGAGACCAAAATAGTTAACAAATACCTATTACCTATACCTCTAATATTGATATTTAAGAACTTTAGCCTGAAATACCCTTCAAATTATCGTGCGGAGATTATTATTGCTACAAATATCTTTATTCCTGTTAAATTTACCAAGAATATGGATTAAATTATTTAGCCAATAGGCCTACTTGTGTGATCCGAGATCGGGTGTCGGCTTAGGAAGCACTCAAACTTTTGCCCTAGTACTGATAACGTTTGAAATCCGACTGAAATTAATCATCGCTTGACATTATAAGCATTGCCTTCTAACTTAAATTATGCTATATCTGACAAAAAATAATTTTACTTATAATGTTATAAATTTTATTGATTTTGTAATATAATTTGTACTTCGATAATGTAATTATTCTTTGTAAATTCAGATGATGTAATGTAATGTCTCCAGAATGACCTGAGATAGGATGTGATCTCGAAATAAAGGTATGCATATACAAAGTTAAAAATTAACTTCGCATTAATGTTGATAATGCTATAAATTGTATTTATTTTGTAATATAATTTTTACTTTGATAATTTGATTGTTCCTTGTAAATTCAGATAATGAAATAAATGTAATGTCTCCAGAATGACCTGAGCTAGGATGTGATCTCGAAATAAAGGTATACAATATATACAAAGTTAAAAATTAACTTCACATTAATGTTGATAATGTTATAAATTGTATTTATTTTGTAATATAATTTTTACTTTGTTAATTTGATTGTTCCTTGTAAATTCAGACGATGAAATAAATGTAATGTCTCCAGAATGACCTGAGCTATAATGTGATCTCGAAATAAAAAAATATACAAAGTTTAACAGACCCATGCAGTGTCTATGCAGTGCAGAAAACAAACCCGTTTAAACGCTTGGTTACAATTGAAACCATTTTTTAAAGATTCTAAGAAAAATATTTTCCTAATCCCAGTGTACGAAAATTCATATTTTGCAGATGAAGGTTACTTTTGAAAGGTACAAAATGTTTAAGCAATAACCATTTTTTTCTTAAAAACATTTTAACAGACTTTGATTATCTGGCCCCGTTTCAAAATGACCGCTCTAAGCGTAAAACCCAAATTACACTAACTATCACTATACTTGTTTTTCTCATAATTTGAAATTTTACCAAACATTACTTGCTATATACCCTTTCAAACTACTACCAACTGGAGAATTTATCCACAAATTTTCTAACATTAAAATTTTTAAAATTTCGGGAAAACAAAAAATATATAGTTTCAAAACTTAAAATTGCAATTTAGGTCGAGTTGAATATCGAAAAATTAAAACTATTGAAGCATGGACATTCTAAACCATCTAAGTGCCGAAATTGTGTTTTTAAGTAATAACAAAAAAACATTATATTTTTTGTAAAAGTGTATCTTTTATCATTTAAACATTTTATATTTGTTTTTAAAGTAAAAGAAAAACAAACATAAGGAAAATAATGTAGTATATATCAATATTTCATTTGAAAAAAAATCACATATTTAAAAAAAATGGAAATAATGTAAGTCACTTTACCTATTTCTTTCTAAAACATCTATGTGCCATCTGTGGTAAAGGTTAGGTTTGGGTATAAATAAAACAATTTTATATTTAAAGAATTAAACACATCTTTATAATTTGAAAAAAAGATACAGAATACAAATTATTATTTTCTAGTTAGGTATATTTAGGCACACAGGTTCAGGTAAAATTGTTTGTTTTTTTTCACATAGGTAATCTATCATTGTAAGTAAATCCTTTTTTTTATTGGCTGGTAACTCAATTTTGTCAGCAGATGACAGTAATTCACACTGAACAAGGTCTTCAATTTTAATCCCTTTGTTCAACACCTTACAAGTTGACCATTCTGTTATTTCATAGAAATTTGTTTTGAAGCTAACACATCCTGGTTTATTTTTGTCCACTCTTAGCCATGAAGCTTTGGTAATTTGTATTTTTGAAGTATTTATTACTTTAGATGCACTGTTATTAATATCTAAAAACTTTCCACCCATTTTCAATAATTTAAATGGTTTTGATGGTCTTGCATCAACAATAACTTTCCCAACATCATCCGGCACTTGGCACCTACTAACCTTTCACCTTTTTTCAATAATTGCTAAGTCACGATCTGCAGCTGAAAACTATGTCCTACTTGGAGAAATTTGTGATGGATACGATCAAAAATTCCTAAACCAACCAATAGAATGTATATGTAAATCATCATTTTGTTCTTAATCTGGCCACAGCAGTTATCACTCCATATGGTTAATGATTTTTTGTACGTCATATTTAAGTTAATATCATTAATAGCTTGCATTAAACAAGATGCCATCTCATTTCCTGCCCTAGAACCTTCACCTTCGTGCCACAAACACATTATCCCATCGGCAGTATCATTGATATGTATTCCAAAATTATAACATCCTAACTGCCGACAGTAATACATATTGGAGTGAGTTAAATATGGAAGTGTAAAGACTTTTTGCAAGTCTATAGTGATTGTGCAATTGTTACTACCAGGTTGAGTCGATTCAATACTGTCAGTTTTCATAGCGTTGAAAGCAGCCTCTGCCTTTCGCTGATGAAGTTCTAAATGCATCTTGGCTTGCATAGATTGTACTTTATCCTTACATTTAATAACAACATTTAATCGATCACATATTTTACACCTGTCAACTCTTGGTTTTCTAAAACGTAGACTTGGGAAACATTCTTTAAATATTTTCTGATAAAACTTATAAGTGATGTTACTAGTAGGATATTTTTCAAGAAAAGCTTTCCAAAGTCTGTGCAAATTTAAATCTCCACTAAGATATTCTTTGTCTCCTGATTTTTTCCTGCTATAATGACTTACATCTGCTGGAATGGATTTTATATGCTGTTTGACTATATCCTTATCACTATCAGTAAATTTGAAATAGGTTTTACCACCTCTTTTATCTTCATAGACAGACTCTCCTTCTTTTTTTCTTTTAATTAATGTAGAAATCTGGTTAGAAGTAATCTGAAAAATTGCCTTAAATGTATTTTTACATACCTGTCTGTGTCTACCTGTATTATCAGGTACAGTGTAACAAACCGTATTTTGGCTTTAGTTCCTGGGTTTTCTGTACTCATAGTTTTTATTATAAATTATATCAAAAGACTGTGACAATAAACAACACAATGCAAAACTGACAGTTGTCCTGTTAGTAATGACAGAATGGCACTTACATTGTTTAGAATTTCCAATGCTTCTGGACATACATAGAGCACCATCTATGAAATTCATTTTCAACTATTATAACAAAACTGTCACATAGCTGCTTTAGGAAAACATTGGCCTTGGTACATAGATTATTTAGAACAAAAAATTTCAAAAATGAAATTTTGGCACTTAGATGGTTTAGAATTTACATGCTTATATTTTTTGTATCCAAACTTTAGACATATATATTAACAATTTCAAAATGGCAGCCAAAAATATATTTTTAAACTCTTCATTTTGTAAAAAAAAAATGGTAGTGCATGTAAAAAATAAATACATCTACAGTACCTATTATATTCATGAAAATGCATAATTATAATTAATTAGTAATTAACCATTGTCATGGTGGTTTAAAACAAATAATGTTGGCTTACTTTCTCATGTTTTTAGTAATCTTTTGTTGCTGTTGAATATGAAAAATTTACAAACTTAACCCATAGATTTATCATACAAATATTTATTTAGAAGACAGTATACTATGTCATTCAGCACTAGTAGACAGGAGCCTGGAAGTGTTCTTTATTTTAAAGACGAACGAAGGTGGATACAACCGCTAGTAAGAAATAACATATTGAATTACAGAACAAATTCAAAGTTTAAGTAAGACTTGAAACTTTCAGCTTGATCACTGACGTCATCATCATTTGCGCAAATCCGTTCCGACAAAATGCGATCAACTTTGACAGTAAAGGGTTTCAGTTGTTCTTTGATTGGATTTCAAACCTTAAGAGACTACATTCAACGTCAAATAGGATCGGAACGGTTAACATTTCCCTGAAAGACTGAAATTGTCGGTAATGCAGTTGCAACCATAAGAATACTAGAGGATACCAAGCATCCTTTATCCTTTATAATTTCTTTTTAATAAGGTGTAGGATTAATAATAATAACATAAGCTACTTCAGATGATAAATCTTATATTTTAAAATTACTAAAAATTTTACATTTGTAAATACTTTTTTTCGAAAACGGTTCTAAAGATTTTTACGAAATTTGGTATACAATGGTATTTTACCAAAGGAATCCGTTGGACTTAGTGAAAATTTCCAGAAGATTCATTTTTGCAAGTTTACCAGAAATTGTATATTTGTAAATATTTTCTCATTAAACGGCTCTAAGAACTTCCTACAGATTTAGTAGGCTAAACAAGGATAGTAACCAAGGACTGTCTGTTAAACTTAGTAAAAAAGCCAGAAAATTTATTTTCTGCAAGTTTTCCGGAAATTTTACATTCGTAAATATTTTCTTATAAATGACTCTAAGAATTTCCTCCAGATTTGGTATAGAATAACTAAATAAAATTTTATGTATTTTTCGGTGTTCCAAGTTAACATGCAGGGTATAAAACGCGTATACATAATTTATTCAAATTTTATACATATTTATAAAAATATTCAATATCATATCTGTATGAATAATAATTACAAATGTAACACTCAAAATTACTGAATCCGAACAGAATGTTACCTGATCTTAGATCGGTTTCCCGGTGCTACCATTTAAATGTCTTAATAAAATAATTAAGGTTATGCCTTAACAATACTTATTACAAGGGTTAAAAAGTACCAGCATTTCCTGTATTTTAGTTTTCTGTATTCAAATTGGATACAATAAATTGGAATAAACTAATTTATTAGTTCAACCTATTATTTAATATAAAATATAAAATTAGTATAGTCAAATTTTGTGTCATGTATGTATTTTTTAATATTTTATTGCTAATTAAAAATAATATTATAGTACGTAGTTAAAAATCTAACTAGGAAGCATTTAGCTGTTTGTAGGTTGGTATCCATACGTTGCTATGGCAACAACTAACTACGACAATTCAATGTTCTTACCATAATATAAAATGTACATACGTTATTTAAATATATACGATTTGTTGAGATGACACTGATTTTATTTGTTCATAACCTAAAACATTATTTCAATTTAATAACAAAACTGTTAAGAATGTAGAGTGATTATAAAATGTTAAAAAAGGAATTATTATATGCATAGGAAGGTTAACCTCGGGCCTAAATAATTAACAAAATAACTACAGTTTAGTTATGCATTA
This sequence comes from Philaenus spumarius, assembly GCA_018207615.1. NCBI lineage: Eukaryota > Metazoa > Arthropoda > Insecta > Hemiptera > Aphrophoridae > Philaenus > Philaenus spumarius. The sequence continues at coordinate 29,130 of JAGFPH010003419.1, read as the reverse complement.
CCCAAAAGTTAAACTATGAAACTTAATCATGTGTAGATTTTTAATATGCGTGTAATAGTCAATTTTTCTATTTATATTACCAAAAATATAGGCTAAATTATTGATTTTATCTAGAAAGCTTTGTATTAAAATCGTGTTGCTTTTTTTATCCTTATTAAAACTCCTGTTACATCATAAACTTAACACTCTGAGTAATACCTTTTATATTACTTACCATCTAACCTATAAAGTTATGACTCATAGCACGTCTTTATTAAACGAACGTATTAAATATGCGTGTGGAGGCAGCAGTGGGGTTGGCGTGCAAAGATATATATCCTGGTCTCCCCTAGTATATTGTAATAACTTATTTCGAACTGATTATAACCGACTCGAGTCAAACCCGTGTTAGTACAGAGTGTTATCACAAGTAAATAACGATTACATTTCTGAAGTCGTTACCAAACTACTGAAGCTATTTCGTGGCCGGAAAAATAGATGGGTCACGTGGGGCGGAAGTATCGCGTGATCTTTTTAACGGATGTTTCTGAAACCAATCAAGTATCTAGGGCGGATAAGTAACGTCTACTTATAGCTGCAGATGTTTGGAGGGAAACCAATACTTAGTGCCAATTTAGTTGCAATTTCAAACCATGTATACTAAAAGATTGTATGCTAAAAGACTGAGAATGTTTATGTAACTATTTAACCCAAAAACTATTTATTCGACTGATGCAACTTTAAAAAAAAATCTGAGGAGACAACGAAAAATTCAAACATGTGGCATCTTGATAGAAAGTTCCTGAAATGTATTATACTTTGTATAAAAGAGAAAAGTAATGGCAGAATAAATCTCTGTACAAAAGATACATACAGCTGTAGTCTACACCATCTCTCGCTACTACTCGGAGGCAAGTTATTGTCTCTGTAAATTTGAACCAAGAATTTAAATTTATTACAAATTATACGTCTTGTCTGAGAGTTTTAAGGGAATACTTTAACACGTTTTAAAACCACAAGCGAAACAAATGAATGCGGCAAGTGATAAATTCGGGGTTTACCAGTGCAAATGTAAAATAAACAAGGGAGGTAGGTGTAGTATGACAAATTGGTACCTGCATTGCCTCCTGCATTCTTTGGTTTGCATTCAACGTGTTCTAGTTATACATTTATTATAAACAGCGGAAACACTAACTACTTAAACATTACTAAATATTCAAATGTTTACCTTAGGGGAGTTGAATGTAAAAATACAAGATATCTACAATTAATTGTCCTAAAGAATAGACTGAAAATATACCACCGTTAATTACAAAATCTCTTTCGGCTCAACCTACTGGCGCAGATAGATTTCGAATTTCCCATTAACTCCCACAAGCTAAGATAAGCGTTTCTCTTACGCCTGGCGTTGTAGTTATATAAAAAAAAACGACTTATTAATATTAAGAAGAGGTACAGGCCGTGAAGTGAGTGATGTCTTGGAGATTCGCAGTGGCAAAGAGAAAGTTTTCGCATGCGCGGGACAGCTACTAGGGGAACAACCACCAACCACCTTAGTTGGTTTATGTCTCTTTTACCTCCCATCGAGTTTCATCACTCACCCCACGGCCTGTACAAAAATTTTGAGTTTGTGGCTACTAAGGCTTAACATTGCGTCCACTAAGGTGAAAATTTATTTTTCGTTGTGCGGTCACATTTTGGTCACTCATTGCAATATGGATTAATTGTATCGAAAATTGTTTATTACAAAAGATTTAGATAATATTTAGAAAATATATAGCAACTTTAAATTTAATGGAGTGCCTATTAAGGGAATATTTGGTTTCGTTCTTCAACCACTACTTGGTCCACTTCTCTATGAACTAAAATTGAGCACAGCACTTTTTTTACTATTTATTAAATCACCATTAATTGTTTGTATTACAGTTTTAAATTTTGCCCTCTCTTCAAAATGATAAATTTGTTAGGATACTCAAAACTTTCTGTAGAGAACTGCATCTTATGACCCAATAAAAGAATAGAAAATGCAAAATTAATGACGTTCACGAAATATTTTTGGATTTCAAATCATAGTCGTCGGGCTAGTTCAGATAAAATTAAATACAAGAGAAGTGATACTTTTTATTAAGGGTCTGCTCCAGTAAAAATAAAATGGATTTTTATCCCATAAGAGCAATGTTAAATTTCATACCATTTATTTCGTTTACTTTTTATCATAAAATTGTTTGCAAGGTCTCATTTTAAGCACAGCCACAATACGCATCCTTCTTGCAATTTACATTTTTTTTAATTTCTTTCATTTGTCAAGTAACTGACATTTAGTAAGTACAAAGTTTGAATTTTTTTCCTAACACAATAAAAAATTAATAATGAAAAATAATTTGCAAGTAGGATCCGAAATTTTATAAAGGATATTCAGTTTTTTTTTCAACACTCAATTACAAAAGATAGAATCATAAAATGGTATGAAATGAGCAATGTCAAAGCGTTCAGATGCAAGAAATTGCACTGCTTAGATAGGGATACAGTGATACCGGAAGTGCGTTTCTGTCGCTTTCTCGTTTACTGGAGCAGACCCTTAACCTTGTTTTTTTGTACAACTACAACAGAAGATGAGTTTTTGGAAACCGTTCGTTTTAAATAGTCATAAATAATAAAAACCAGTTACGAAATAAATAATTAAATTACAAATACTAAACACGAAAATATAGAATTTTCTTTAAGTGCATGATAACTTGTAAAGAAAATATAAATGTTGTGTATATTTTAGGTAATATATATATATACTTTTTTTTTTTTTTTTTAATAAGGAACGAATATAACCTTATTGATCTGATGATGGGCTCACGCAGCCTGAAACCTAGGTAATCATTTTACCAACAATGGATTAGTGACGTACCAATAAAAGGTAACAATAAATTTATTATATATATACTGTTTGATTCAGTTATACTGATGAATATGGGAGAGCAGCGAATAGAGCAAATAAATCGATCGCCAGAAATTAGATTCGAACCTTCCAACTGTGCAATAGGTTCCAACTGTAGCAGAATGGTCGACATCTTTAACCGCACTGCCAATCTGGTTCAACTGTGATCACTCAACTGTGAAACGGAATAATTTAGCTTACATTTTTAGTAACATATGCTGCAACAGAACCACTCGTAATGCACGTTCAGCGAGCAAACGAATTAGTTTAGATTGATTTACAACTGCATCCCCTCCTCTCTCCTATTTACCACCTAAGGAATGATATTTTTGAGGGTCAAGGAGTCGATTTTAAAGCTATTTCATTTTTAAACGTATATCGAGTGGTACATCATTCTGGATGGCTCTTCAAAGTAAGTATTTAAAAATATACCCATTGTCCAGATGGCACGTACAAACTTTTGGTTTTTATTTACTATCATTAAACGAACCGTTTAATGAACTAAAAGTTTAACTAAATATTACTAATGGTATACCCTTTAAGACAATATCCAGCTTGAGCAGTAATTAAACATTTTCCAAAATATAAAAATTTCGAGTTTTTTGGGGGGGAATAAAACATGTTATACATGTATATAAATTTTTAAATGGTAATATATTCCGGTTGGATAAAAAATTGAAGGTTCTGTAAAATTGAATATGTTTTGTACTTACACTTTGTTGGTTGGTATCTCCAACCATTTCAAATAGAAGTAAAAAAACATATTTTTACAATAATATAGCCTCCTTTAAACAAAATGTTAACTCTTGGAAAAAAAACTCATGCAATGACTCTATCCCTACTGCTCATAGTTCAGAACAGACACATTCTTCCAGGACACCGCTTCTACGTAATACTCTGCAAATTGCTTTGAAGCCTCGAGTCACCGTGAGGGAGTCACTGAGGGGACAGAAATTTTGTTATTAATAAAACCATATAATCATTGAATAATCAATTTTATAGAGGTTACATTTTTTTAAACAAAACAACATCTAAAAACATAAACACGTAAGCCAACTAACAACACAAGTACTACTTCGTGACAATGATTACATATTTTTTTTTTCCAGAAATATAATAACTAATAACTAATATAGTTTTATTAATTTTCTCCATGCTGTTACAAAAAAAATTTCGTTTTGATATCCAAATCGACCTCTTAGTCCCAAATCTTTAGTCAGTTAGGCCTATGTCAAATCTTGCTTTTTCAAACGTTTTTATTTTTCGGATACCTTTAAAGTTATGTAACTCTTAAGCTGTGTTTACTTTTGAAAATTCTTTAAAAAACCACCCCACACCCTAAAATATGTCTGTTGGGTAACTAGGATTTAGACAAAATATTTTACGTGAATTCTTTATAATTGGGAAATAGTATTGTCACAGTAGAAAACCGAGTGTCTAAACTGATTCCGGTTAATCGCTAAACTTGCCGTACAGGCGCAGGCGGTCTGTTACATAATAAACACTTGCTCGTGATTTATTTCCATGATTTGTTGACTTTTGAACAAGTAAGAAGAAATCGTAAGAAGACATTTATTGTGTGTAATAGAACATAAAGAAAATATTCTTATACATTCCCTTTTAACTCTATAAATAAGTAAAACTTTACCTAAAATATATATTATAAACGAGCTTCTGTAAGAGCAGAGATAATTCGAGCAGTGGTTAAGCCGTACATAGTTCAAAATAATTCCATGCTGAAGCGCTGATGTCAGTTAAGCTAGTTGTCAAAATCAAATTTATAAGTTTTAAAATTCCAACTAACTATTCAAAGGTGCTGAATAGCTGCCTACGTGTACGAAATATATATGCTCCTCAGCCTATAGCCCCGGCTCAAGCTCGCTTCGTTCCGCTCGCAGCGGAAAGCGAGTTTGCACCTCTACCTTGCAACCTAGGATCAGTCGGTGCCCCCACGTTGTTTTGAACCAGGTATTTTTATGGTATTTTACGTTTTGATTGATTTTGGGGGACCAAATTGGCTATAATATCGTGTACAAAAAACAAAACGTGCTGAATAATCTCCTATATTATTTATTTTCTAGATAAAAGCTCAGAAGGTTTCATTCTAGTTCGAAAAAAGCTCCAAAAAAATTTACTCCCACTAAAAAAATGTGTTTGTGATTGTTTGATTTATTTTGCTAATGAACTAGTCTGAGCTGCTTAAAAAACCAACGTGTATACCAAATTTGGAGGTAAATTCGGCCAGTAGAGTGCGAACATACACACATATATATATAAATATAAAAATTTTTAAAACACCACAAAACTTATTCTGGGGCCATAAGCGATGCTACCGACCTTAGTTCTCACCATAAAATTCACTGCAACAGCTCCTCTTTCCTATCAAAATTCTCTAATAAAGATAAAAATTCCTGTAAACATTTATCCGGAAACGTTTCATTCACCACCTAACCACCATTTTGTTTTTCGTTAGAAAATTTAAAACGTAAATGTTATATTCCGTCTAGTTTCTTATCGAATGGTATAAGAATCAAAATGATCGAACAAAGCACAACAATATACAGCGTCTATTAGTGCGCGTTAGTTTAGTGCATTTCAATGATAAAGCTCTCAGCAACGATCGATTAAGGGGGCGCTACCCTGTCCGCCATATTGAATCTGATTCCCATAAGAGCAATGCTACAAAATAAGTCATTTTTTTCCGTTAATTCGTGGAATAAATTTAAAAATTTGGTTTTATTTTGAAGTACTGTCATATGCGGATGTTGGTTGCCGAATACATTTTCAGAAACCGTTTTATTGTTTTCATAAACGTATGATATAAATAGTACAAAATAGTAAACTTTATTAATTGTTTACTCAGTTGCAAAAAGAGATATTGCAAAAATCCTTAGCAATCAACACCCACAATCTATTTTACTTTAAGAAAAAAAATACAGCTTTCGTTTTTTAACAAAAACAGCACAAAAATATGCTTAATAGTGAAGATATGTTTTGGTTATTTAACACTGAAATTGGTACCCAATATCGTAGTTTTGAATGTGGAGAGCCGAGCCTTAAGGGTCTGCTGTAGTGGCGGCCATCTTGGATTTTTATCCCATAAGAGCAATGTTAAATTTCAAACCATTTATTTCGTTTATTTTTTATCATAAAATTGTTTGCAAGGTCTCATTTTAAGCACAATTACAATACGCATCCGTTTTGCATTTTAGATTTTTTTTAAATGATTTTCTTTTGTTATGTAATTGACATTTTGTAAGTACAAAGTTTGAATTTTTTTCCTAACACAATAAAAAATTAATAATGAAAAATAATTTGCAAGCCGGATCCGAAATGTATAAAGCAAATTCAGTTTTTTTTTCAACACTCAATTACAAAAGATTGACTTATAAAATGGTTTGAAATGACAAATGAGGCAATGTCAAAGCGTTCAGCTGCAAGAAATTGCACTGTTTAGATAGGGATATGGCCTAGTGAGAAGCTCTTGCGTTTCCGGTTTTTTCTCATTTACTGGAAAAAAAAACAAAATGTCGGATACTAGGTAAAAGAAGCGTTTCTAGACATATGTTTATAGTCACTTATTTTATCGTTATTATGACTCATGTAACCACCCCCTAAATTACATAAACACTCTGTATAGGCTAGCACGATTGTTCGAGCTTAGCGAGCACTTGATTTGGCGTGCTAAGCACGCAGAGGTTTTTCTACCAGTATATTATTGTATAAATAATATAAATAAGTTTATTTTGAATACTGATTTTAATATTTCTTTGGGCTCAATCTTTCCAGACGCAAATGACGTCAGAGTTAACCGTCTAGGTGACCTTTGACCTCTAGCGCATTCTATTGTATTATACCGTCGCACACTGAGGTAGAATTGTAATTCTGTCCCAGACTAAATCAAATTCCGCTTCCCTCACGTACTCGCAATTAAGTAAAGGAAATTAAGTTTTGGTGTTCCCGGGTCAGCTGTAAGGGTTCCGGTACTAAGTAAGGGTTACATTTACATTTATCATTGCATTAGGCCAATAAGAAAATTACGTACAGCGCAAACAGAATACTTCTTTACTGATATTATAAAACGTGGTTTATTTGTTTGCGCGAATGTCGGGTATAAAATTACTGAATCTATTTTATACTATCTTTCATTTTTTTCTCTATTTTTTCATCTAAAAGTATTATTGATCTAGAAAATTGGGTTCCGGTTGACAGGTGTTCGGATAGTCAGGATCCGTTTAATTAGGATCCGGATAATTAAACTTCTACCGTAATTGAATATTTTATTTTAATTTTTACAAATTGTTAAATTCATCTGTTGAAGAGTTATAGAAGTAGGCTACCCAATTTTTTTTAAATGTTAGAGGCTTATATCTCACGTTGTCAAAAATTAAAAAAGGCTTGTCAATAGAAATTTTAAAATATCTATTAAACATTATCAAAATTTTGTCCACTTTCCAAAAATGGGGGAGGAGAAACCTTAATATTATTGATTTCAAGTTCTCTTCGCTAATAAATTGTAGCTTACTAAAAACAGGTGCTTGTAAAATTTTAACATGCAAATTTGTATTATATAAAATAACTTTAACGGGTTTGATGGTATTCGTTTATTAGCAAGACAGCTGTTTTGCTCACCTCGTATGACTTTGTCAATTAAATCAGTTATTATAAGACATTATAATAGACAGGCATATGCTTTCGCTGAAGTTTTTCTAGATATTTTAATTGCCAAAATTCTGCTTACTCTTTAGCTTTTTCTTTAACAAATTAACCAGCTAGGGTATTTTTATCATTATTTATTTATTACAACTGATAATACATAATTATTAACAATTATGATTTGCTTAAAAAAAAATTAAATTTACCTATTTTTAATCCGAATAAAAATTAAAATGGAACATGATAGCCGATGCTGTATTCCGTAACACATCAATAAGTTTCGGTTAAATAGGTTAAATATTTTTGAACTAAAACCCAACTTTTCCTATTTACTATCTAATATAGATATGTCGTGCAAGGTGTATATTTGTAAACACGACGGACGTATATGTTACCAGACAATTAATAACCCAGCCAAAGATATACGAACAGTCATACATAGAACAGTGACATATTGCTTGCATACGGAACTAGGCCATTAGATCAATACGGAAAACAGCTTTGTCATTCAAGTGCAGTCAGTCAGTGTGCTTTAAATCAAATATATTAATGATTTTGTCGGTCATATTTCCTTAAACATGTTGATTAGCAACTGTGAAGTGGAATTTGTGCTACAATATATATATGTACATATATATATAAATATATAATGCAAAATAAGCAAAATATTTAAAACTGTGCACTCACTGATTATGTGTATTGCATATCAATATAAAGTAAACTGCCACATGTTGGTGGGAAAATAATGAAATTTACTAATGGTTTCATAGAAAATTTAGACCTAATATAGTAAAATTCAATCATACAGCTGAACCGCTGACGTGAGTTTAGCGAATTTCCAAAATTAAGTTTATATGTTTAAGGGTTGCAACCAACTATTTGGGAAATTGGTCTACAAATGAAGGCGCTGATTAGCTTCCTACGTGTACGTAATAACATAAGTAGACTTTGTTTGCACCTGAGCCTTCAGCCCGCGCTGCTTCGTTCCGCTTTCAGCGAAAAAGCTTGCTTTGAAAGATCGCACCTCGACCTTGCGACCTCGGATTGTGCATTGCTTCGCTTCTGTTGCAACTGAAAACTCGCTTTTCGAGTGTGCATCCCCCACGTAAAACCACCACGCGGAACTTTTTATGGTATTTTCCGTTTTGATCGATTTTATGGGAACCAAAATAAGGTCGTGTAATAAGATGTGCAGAATAATCTCTTACGTTAATTTTCTTAGTACGAAAGTCTCAAAAAAAAAACGTGATTCCAGATGTTGGATTTCTTGGTTAATGAATTCGTCCGAGCGACTTAGAAAACCAACGTGTGGTTCAAATTGGACCTAAAATGGGGTCGTTAGGTAAAGTGCGAACACATTTATAATGTTTAAGTCTCGCCGTAAGAGTCACTGCAATAACACATCTTTCATATGAAAATTCCCTAAAAACATTCTATATTTATATCTAACTAGCTGGCCCGACCCGGCTTTGCACGGATAGACAAATCAAAGTTAAATGTATATTAACAAAAAATATATTATATCAAAAAATATATTACACTATGTATTTCTTATGGGGATTTTTAGTAACTTTGAACCCCCAAACCTCCCCTAA
>JAGFPH010003419.1:0-19871 GCA_018207615.1 Philaenus spumarius | reverse complement strand
AAGTTTCAATTGTGTAAGTGGAACCTGGAAAAAGATATTGGGTTGTTCCGGGACTTTTTGCCACCCCTGTATATAACAGCTGACTGAAGGTGTTAAGTGTTTTTACAATAATCAGCTGACGAATATTAACTGTCCACTGTAATAATAATAGGTAGGTTATTATTTATCACTAGCAATTCCATTATCAGCTGATTTCATACTTTGAAACAATAAGTATTTTTAATTTTTAGGTTAGGGATTTTGATAAGGCATACTGGGGTTCTTTTTAAACTTTAATATAACTAATGTTATATCGCAAAAATTTAAATTTGATTTATACATAAATAAATGGATGGTAATATTATTTACCATCTTCGCTTTACGGCTATGATTAATCCTATACCTTTATTGGCATTCACAGGCATCCTATAGTCAAACACATACGTCATCTGGATTCAAATCGACACAAGAAGTTAAAATTGGACGGAAACATTAAAGCTAACCGGTAATTGTAATTTATAAATTCATTATGAAACTATAATATTCATTTTCCCTGTAACATAAACTATTATCAATTTGGTTGTACAATAATTAATCCATTCCCAGAAGTACTTGTCAAACAATAGTTTAATACGTTCATATTCGATGAAGGTATTGAAAGCATTTCAATTGAAGCAGAGGTAATTAAATAGTTCAAACTATCGATTGACTATTTTATATTTTAAGTGTTATACTATCTATATTGTACAACCCTTTTGTACCAGTTCAATAAAGGTAAGCACGGATAACAAGGTAATGTATTTCGATATTTTACCCAAATGTATCAAATCGTACCAAATGTAAACAGATCGACCTGTCCTGTTATATCATTTTCCAAACCAAACCAGCCTGTATTAATTACATTTAAAATTTCCATATTTCCTGTCGCTTTGCAAACATTCTTGTGTTTTTACTTTCTTGTACTATAAAGTTATATAGCATTGTAGGTATAGACTACCTGCGCATATTAACAAGGGATTGAAGCTCCTTACCTCGCTGCCCCGTGTCAAACGACTTTGAACTTGACAAGCTTTTCCTAAAGAGATTCATAAGAAAGTACAAATTATACAATGTATTAGTGAAAGCACTTTAAAAATAAAAAGCCAATAGTTTACGGAAAAATCTGGAAAACAATAAATCTTAAAGATAAAAGTTTAAAAGGGATATCTATAGTGGAATCAGTTCAGGTCTCAGTTAGGTAGACTAAAAATAGGAGGAAAGGTAAGGTGGCCTGGAGATGTAAAACATTGGTCAATTAACTGGTCAAAGTAATTGGTCATATTACTGATCCCGTTAGTTTTATCGGCCGAATTTTTTTGGATAAGCATTTGGCCTTGTTTTTTCCGTTTTTATTTTTGTTTGACCTACCTGTATTTTCCTACGTTTATTTTCTAATGTACCAATAGTTCAAATTAAATTACACATGTACTTAGGTTAAACGGCAATTGGAATAGCTTACTTCACACTGAGTTTGGGATTAAGATTAAGTTCATGTTTTATTTAGATTGAAGATTGACTTCAAATTGGGTTAAAAGACGTACGAAAAAACAAATTAAACAATACATATGAAAATTAAAAATTAAAAAATACGTTGAAAATGGATCCAAACCACTAACTAAATATAAGACCGAAGACCTATCATCATTTCAAATGTTAAGTCTACACCTCTACAAGAAGTGCTTCATAATATTGATGAGTGAATGAGTGAGGCACTGCGTAGTAAAACTGACAGAACTTGGCCTAACTCACTGGCGCACTCTACAATATCTATATTTATCTGTTTATACCCCCTAACCACTAACTCAATGAGTGAAAAATTAGGTTAGTTACAAAAAGATCATTATTCCTTTACTAGGCAGTAACAAATCCGTTCAAAGTTATTGCAAATTTTTTATGAAAAAATGTTTGATTCAACCTACCCTTTCTACAAGGGGTGACAAAAATAAAGTCACAGAACAAAAAATTAACTATTTCCTTGGCAGACATACCATTTTCTAATTATTATAAATCTTCTAAATATTACTATAATCTCTATGGCTGAAACTATTTTTAATAACTACAACCTTTGACGCAGGAATTAAAAATAGGGGTTAAAGAAGAAAAATGCATAATCTCTTAGTAGGGACAGTATCTAGTCCAATCAAAGGTATTTTAAATACCTTCTAAACGTTATCTAAATCTTGAATTGAAACAAGTTTGATATAACCATCTCTTTCTGCGAATAGTAACCAAAATGAAGTCACAAAACCAAAACTTCGTTCAAAACTTTTCTAATTTTACATAATTTACCAAAATATTTTGCCTGAAACTTTTTTTGTTTGATGATTGCAAGTCTTAGCCCAAGAGTCGAATAAATGTATTTTATGACAACTAATGGGAACTTCAAAGTAAATTATAATAAACAGGAACTTCGAAATCTACATGCCCTTGAAGTCCGGAACAGAAAGGGATTTTTTTAAAAGGTTCAGTAGAGAATATTTTGAAAGTAAAAGACGGGGAAAACGTAATATTACTTCTTTTAAAACACTAGCAGAGATTCATATATTATATATTATTTCTTTAATAATAATCCTTATGCTGCTCTTTCACTCAACTAATTTTAACATATTATTAGGCATCAAAGGAATAAGAATTTTCTGAATCAATGACAAATTTCACTTTCACTGTATAAAATATTAAAGATTTGTTTGAAAAAACGCGTTTTTTCCGCCAAAGTTTACAATGGGTTAACCCGTTATTGCTTACCTCAATTTATGGACATTCGATTCCACCCTATACCTCATTTTGTACGTTTACAGGACGTCCTCAACTTTTTCAAAACATGTCCAGACCTCACTCATCCGCTCCGAATATATCTTTAAATGTATCAATATAATTTTACACATTAAATTTAATACATTAATAATACTATTTTCGTAAATATGACTGACTTTAATTTAAAGCAATGAGGATTAATGAAGATGTAGAGTATGGCAAAGATCATGTTTAGTTTGTCTCAAAGAAGCTCTAGAGGTGGACATCCGTGCATTCACATGTCCGATCAACCCTCACTAGGCCTTGGATATCACTATATATGCAGTTTCAGTACGCTCTAGATGTCAGTCAATTAAAGACCACTTATTATTTTATTTTCATTTATTGGTTCTATAATTTGGATTGGATTTGTGTTATTAATTTGTGATTATTATTACTTCTTGGAACAACAATCATTTAATACAAACCTCTCGCCTTTACTCTTTTATAATGGGGAAATAGTTTCCCCCACAAAAACACCAAATCGACCTCTTCATGGCCTAGTTTACACGCCCACGGACAAAGCTGAAACGTTTGTCGATTCACTCCGAATGCACGAATATATGATGACAACCACATTAAACATGTAGAGAATTTTCTTGAAAAGTATCTTACTTATCTCATGAAGCCTCTCCCCAACCCTTAAACCTGCGACTAGGTAGCCAAAATTATAAGTAAACTCCCACAACGTAATGCACGTGGAATTGATAATGTGAGCAATGGTAGCAATCATCACAAACATCTTTAATGGAATCATGCGAACAGTCAATTTCCCTTCATCATGGAAAGGAGCTAAAATTATTACGTTTTCCAAACCCAAAATGTCGGCTATCTTTCCAGAAAATCATAGAACAAAATATATTCAAAGTGTTTGAGAGATTAGTTTATTCCCAACTCACCCAGCATCTCAAATACGTATCAAAAACCTTTCTGATGGCTTCAACAAACGACTCCGAACTATTGCAGAAGACATATCAAAAGCTTTTAAAAACTATGGCACGAATGCCTGCTTTACAAACTAGACTCCTCGACCCATCGAAGCAGGAGTTCCCCAACGCTTAGTTCTTGCTTCTTACTTCTCAGTTGTTGTATCTTCTGTACACTAACGACATACCAGTCTTCCCCAAAGTAACACTGCGACTCTTTGCCGATTTCGCTTTGTTTTACTACAGATCACTTAAGCTGGAATATGGTTTGTCAGTCATCCAACAACAGTTGGATAGGCTGCAACCATGGCTCAGGAAATGGAGAATTGCAGAAAGCACAGATAAATCACAAGCCATCCAATTCACTACAATACTTAGACTAACCAAAGTTCAACTAACTCTTAACAAATCCCTCAAAGCATGGAATCGTCATGTTAGATATCTTGGAATCACGCTTGACTCTAAACTAAAACCGTCCAGTCACTTCAAGCAAACATGACTAAATCTGTCTGTGGCAGACTCCTTCCAGTCATAAACGCCAAGATCCCACTACCACTTCGAATCAGGCTGTCCATGTACTGAACATACATAAGACCAGTACTCACGTACGCATCCCCAGCTTGGTATTCTCTTTTGACTGTTGCTTGGAAGAAGAGGTTGGACTCCTTCCAAAATAAAACTCTTCGTTTGATAACAACTCCCCATGGTACGTATCGGAAGTAACCATCTCTCAAGGGTGCAAAATTACCTCACTCGAGGGCTTCATCCTAAAGCTAACAAACTCCCCATGGTACGTATTGGAAGTAACCATCTCTCAAGGGTGCAAAATTACCTCACTCTAGGGCTTCATCCTAAAGCTAACAATCTCACTCAGGTACAGAGCCCAAGGTTCTCACCACACACACACTACAACACATAATCACAGACCCTACACCTCTGCAGGACAAAATAAAACTTCCCTTATGTCTGGTTTACGGATCACCATAAGCTCTTTTAAAATACAAGCTCATTCATAAACACTACATTTTTATAAATATATTTAGTGTATAACATGGATTCACCATCTCGTACCCACACAAAATGTATTCCAAATTAAGTCAAAACATGTCTATAACGTCATTCTTTTGTGTCAGATGTGCAGCCGTTGTATTTTACAGATGCTATCATTCATAAAAACCAACAAGGTCTTGCCAATTTACTAGTAGTAGTAGTCATGCGAGAGGACTCGAACGAACACTCTAGTATGATGAAATATGTGAATATTTTTGTATAGTAAATTGATATGAAAGTTTTAACCTCATTGAAATGTTTTGGTGTCTGACGTATAATGAACGGAAAGACTTGTTTATATTTTGTTTGATCATTCAAGTTAACAATCTGTTTTCCCTAACAATATTTCCTCTCTAACTTTCTACAAGGAAACAGATTTACCGAGTCTCTTTGTGAGGAGACGAATATATGAATACAAATTCCCAAGTTTACCTTTTCTGTTTTCTGCTGAAATCCGTGGATAGAGTTAAGTCAATTTTGTTTTGACGGTGGTACACGGGTGTAGGAGGTTCTAGTACAAAGTCGAGTTAGGCGTTTCTTGGCAAATCGTGTTTCGTCTGATTTTCTCAAATTTAAGACATAAAATGAGCGAATGTCGTTCGAAAAAGAAAGAATGAAATGTTAAAACTGTTTGAGCAGGATTGAAATCGGGCTAACCCCTTTTTTCCTTTCCAAAAAAAAACTGACAATAGTTTCATAGTAAATCAAAACAAAACAAAAACCAAATGTTGTACATTTAGAAATGCCATCTTAAAACTAAACTATGTATATCAAGCATTATTTGTCGAAATGCTTACTTTTAAAATACCTTTTAGAATTAAGTAACTATTAGCCTATGTTTATATTTAAAAATTCTCAAAAAATAAACCATTTGAGCGCTGGGATTTAAAAATATATACATTTTGATACGTGGGACACAGAGTGGTTTCAGTTCAAAACAAATGTTTAAACTGATTCATTTGCTAGGTAAACATGTCATACAGGTGGTATGTTAAGGCCTGTGTAATAAGTCTAAATGAAATCGCCTCATTTTGGTTGGAAACAATACTGAAATTTAAAAAAAATTTAAGAAAGTTTAGTGGTAAAAAATGTGCCCTTTTCATATCTAGATGGGAGCTTTGGGAAGGTATATATTTATTGTACTTCACACAGAGTTTCCATTTTTGTGAGTTGAATTGCGAGAGCAGGTCGAGAAATGGGGAACTGCTTACGTCACAGGCGTGGGTTCCACTAGTATAGGTTATCGCAAAACAATAGAAATAGGTCACGTATACAATCTTAAAGTATAATTTTAATGTAGTTGCGTTTTGTGTTATATCTTTAGCTTTTGCAGTATATTTTATTTTCAGTTTATGTTTTTAATTCTGTTTTAATAAAAAGATTGCATTAAGAGTATGGGTTTAAACAATTTAATTTCCGCCACCCAATCACTATTAAATAAATAACTTGGAAAATAAGTTGTAATTGTTGAAAAACTGCAATTTTGTTATAAGTACGTTTCAGTGTTACTCAAGCACATGACGTTAAAGTACTCAAAATCTGACGCAATCTCATAACTCATAACCTAGAATTCCTTTTCTTATGTAGCCTACAATTCAAAAGTCAATAGTTTAGACTCAATTTTATTTTATTTTTTCCGCCAATTTTTATCTCAAAAGTTTTTTGCGCAAAACATTATTATTGGTATAAAGTCCAAGCTCAAAAGTTATTCAATTTTATAGCATCCCCCCCCCCCAATTAAAAATTATACCAGGTTAAAAATTTGTAATGTTGAATATCTTGAAAGCCGTTAACAACAAAAAATTCACAAAAGACAAAAAAATCTCTTTTTTATCAGATACGTATTTGGATTTACATTTTTCTATAGGCCAATTTTTCATAATAAAGTCAACATTTTCAAAACTGCATAGTTATCTCGGATATAAATAATAATGCATGAAAAATTTCATGTTTATTTTTTCTATTATTCGGTTAATCTATAACGTACAGAAAAAAAAATACTTTCATAAAAATTTCCTTTTTTAATATATTTAAAATATCTTATACGATGCTCTTGAACTAACTTACATTTGAAATTTCTTCAAAACCCATCCCTCCCTAAAATATACCATTTGGTGCATTGAGATTTAAACAAATGATTTCCCTTAGGAGTAAATAAAACTCATCGCTACACATACGAGTGGTGTTCTTCACAACCTTCAAAACGGCTGGCAGTGTAGTACTTTCTTGCCTTACTGTTTATTTTAAATGTTTATGAATAGACTTTGAAATTAACAGAATAGGTCTAGGCCAATACATTGTTTAAGTATCAACAGCTTTAGTAAGTATGTTCAGGTTCTTATTAGCCGTTATGGGAAATTTGGTTTTTAGCGAATTTCCATACGAAAGAGCTTTTGAAGTCTCCTATATAGGTCGGGAGAACCGATCATATCTCACCAATCAGAACACGTTGTGTGTGTCATTAAAAATTGTTCATATATATATCTATACATTTGTTCGCATTTTACGCCCGATTTGGTACATTGGTTTTTTAAAAAAGCCAAAAAATTCAACAAACGGAAGCACTTTTTTACCGGAAGTAAACATTTTGTGTAGATTTTTCGTACTAGAATGAAACTTTTGTGGTTTTATCTAAAAAATAAATATAAGAGATTATTTTGCACATTTTTTTGCACAACCTAATAGATCGTCTGGTTTCCCCAAAACCGATCAACGCGTAAAATACCATACAAATACTCGGTTCAAATCCACGAGGGAGATTTTACCGTGGAGCAGCTTCTATAGGGCGTGAGCCGGGTTGAAGGCTGAGGTGCAAACAAATTCTGCTTATATATTTTGTACACGCAAGCAGCTGTTAAACATCTTCGTTGGTAGGCCAATTTCAGAAATTAGTTGGTTGAAACTCCAACACATATAAACTTAATTTGTTTAATTCGCTCAACTCACGTAAGCGGTTCTGCTGGGTGATAAAATTAGTTTTACATTAAATTTGCATTAAATTAGTACATTTTAGGCCTATTGTTGTTTAAAATTAAGTAGAGGGGATGGTAATATACTGTTTAATACAGTGTATAATAGTACTGTTTTACACAATTAATTCCATCTCATACTTTCCGTTAAATCTCATTTTGTTGATTGGTGCGATTCATGAAGATAGCATAGTGAAGAAGAGAAGAAGGCAAGTATGGACTAAAAATTGGTTAAAGGAGAGAGAAAAGTATTCTGACATGAGACTATTGAAAGATTTACGTGAAAATCATGAAAGTGATTACAAGAACTACTTGCGAATGGATGACGCTACATTTAGTTATCTGTTGGATTATGTTTAACATTTTTATTTGAATCTTACGCCTTGCATTTCATTCGAGCCACAAACAATGGTGCTTTCTGTACGCATCTATAAACAATGGTAAGAAATTGGGAGAAAGAAAAACTTGTGTATCAGCACTCATGGTAAAAATTTTAGAGTTTTTGCCTCTACCGAACGAAGTATAACCTCAAAAGACATTTCACTGTCAGCACGTGGCGCGGGACTGGCCCACACACTAGCAGGTTGGAACGGCGGCGGATGGCACGGAGTGCCGAAAATCAATCTCGTCTTGATTGCCATCGTGACATACATTGCACTGCGTGCTTAGCACGGAGACCTCCACACACTGGCAGGTTTCGTCCGTTTTGGGCACGTCGTGCTTGCACGGCGTGCAATGCATTGTAGTGTTTGGGCCGTTTTATTTTTTGGTTATTTAAATTTATTTATTATGTTTGTGAATATTGAACATTTTTAGTTATTTTCTCTTTAAATCATTTGAACATATTTGTGTGATTTAAAATTAATTGTATTATGTTATTTTAGTAATTAGATAACTTGCTAAATTATCATCATTTTAAATTGTATTGGTTGCTCCCCCTTCAAAATTCATTGAAACCTGGGCGTATATAATGCCTTACAGCCAAATAAAAGAATAATAAGTAGGAATAAGTTACGTTTTTAAATCTTGATCGTAGATATTATAATCAATAATACTGTGTTAGTCGCATAAACAGAGCCTAAATAGTTCTTCCGTAATGGCAAGAAATTCCCATTAATACATTTTACGACCTAAGTTTCTAATTTTATTATTCTATAATGTATAATAAATTCTATGTGATATTTGGTTATTTGTAATAATACATACATATTATACGTATAATACATACAGTATAGATTTAACATTCCAGTTGAATTGAGATTTATCGAAGATCTTAATTGAGAAGAGAAATAGTGTTGAGTTTTAATCCTATATTAATTTAGCTCAAACAGTTTTAACATATCGGCCTTCTTCTGTCGAACGACATTAGGTCTTAAGGTGAAATAAGGTTGCAAGAAACATCTAACGCGAACTTGCCAAGCAGCTCCTTTAGGTACCACTGTCGAAACAAAATTGATTTAACAAAATTGATTTTAGAAGAAAACAGAAAAGGTAAACTTTTGAGTTGGCATTCATATATTCAAGAAACACTCCTCACAAAGAGACTCGGTAATCTGTTCCTTGTAGAGGGAAAACATTGTTAGATTTGTTATAAATAACATAAATTGATTTAATAATAAAAATAATTCAATCAAGCAGCTGAACCGCTGACATCAGTTTTTATGTTTTAGGGTTTCAACCAACTATTTGGGACATTGGT
Organism: Philaenus spumarius; assembly: GCA_018207615.1. Classification (NCBI taxonomy): domain Eukaryota; kingdom Metazoa; phylum Arthropoda; class Insecta; order Hemiptera; family Aphrophoridae; genus Philaenus; species Philaenus spumarius. The sequence goes on along the minus strand of JAGFPH010003419.1, from coordinate 10,416 downwards.
CTACTCACAAAGAGATTTATAACCGCCTGCGTCTACGAAATATACGATATTAGTAGATTTATTTGAACATCCGGTTGCTTCGTTCTGCTTGAAGAGAAAATACTCGCTTGCTGAGTTAGCACCTCGCCCTTACTGCCTCGGTTTATTGACTACGCTTCACAGTTTGCATCCCGGCCGTCTGCCTCTGCTGCGCCACGTGCATTTTAATCGGTTACTTTTATGGTATTTTACGTTTTGATCAATTTTGGTGGAACCAGACTAGCTATAAGGTAGAGTAAAAAAACCAAAATGTACAAAATAATCTCCTGTATTTATTTGTTTAGGTAAACCCCAAAAAAAGTTTCATTTTAGTAAGAAAAGTTTCATTTTTAATTTCTTTAAAAATTACTCCAAAAATATACCATTCGGTGCACTAGCATTGAACAAAAGTTTTCCTTAAATTCTTTAGGTGTTAAACAACGAGATTTCAGTTGAAAGTAAGTGATACAGCTGATTTGTTTGCTCGCTTTACTTACCGGACGTGTGATCTGTTACACTCTGTATAAACTTTCGAAATTACTAGCAGTACGGAACACTAGGCGAGTTTCTGGTTTAGTAAAAGTGTAAAACTATTTTACGACCATTCTCACAATGCGCCTCTGTAACAAAGGGAAAGCTGGGTGGCTGAGAGTCTGAAAGCATTAGTCCAGTCTGTTACAGTTGTAACCTCGTATGTTCATAAGCCCTTGCTACTGGTTATCGATTTACCTATACTCCACCAGTCTTCATTAGCAATGTCATTAGTCTAACTGGCATTCAATAAAAACGTTAAGCAGGAGTACAGCCAGTGACCTTATGGTGACTGTAGGTGCTAGACTAAAACATCACTCTCTGCTTATGCTAATAGCCTACTTACAATTATCCTACCTTCCAATACATGAGTGCAAGAGACAGCTTTTGAAGGTAGACTAGTAGCGCCACAGGCAGCTTGAATCACAAGCAGAGAGATCGTTGAAATGTGCATTTGTAATCTCGTGTTTCATATTCTATTTATAGATGAAAATAATCAGGGGAAATAACTTTAAGTTATTAAGAACGCTTTATATTCTTTACGAGTGACCTTAAAAAATGAGAAAAGTATTATTTGAATTCCCTCCCCTCCCCTTCAAAAAAAGACATTAAAAATAATAAATTGAATTAATTAAACCTTTTATTAAAAGGAGTCACCTCGATTTCTTTAAATTATGAGGTGTACGACAAAAGCATTTTGTCTTAAAGAACAATTAAGACATAATTTCATTTGGTTTAGTTTACCATAGACGACGCGATGTTGTACACCTACCAACTAAAACCGTACCGTCTTGCACTAAAAATTATGTGTTGTGTACTTACTGTTTTTAATGTGTTTGTGTTTATATGAATATATAACGTTTGTTTTTTTCAAAAGTGGTAATATGTACTTGAAAATGAAATTACGATCTCGAAACGGATCGTAAATAGGACAGTATAACGAAGTGACACAACGGACTAAATATCAGGTCAAATACTTTTAGTAATTTCCAGAACTTATTTCACATAATTACAATTAGGCTATGGCCTTTAAGAACAATTTAAGAGGTCTCTCTTTCTAAAAAAATCCATTAAAAATAATCAATTAATACTTAATTAAACATTTTATTAAAACTAGTTACCGTCGATTTCATTCAATTGTGAGGTAAAAGACAAAATCACATAACCTTTAATAACAATTTCAAATTTAAACACTGCGTCCGAAGCAAGTTAGTACGAATTATGTTTTTCGCTGTTTCAAACTAGGTGAAGAAGACTCTTAAATGGTTTACCAGTTTAGTATTCCAGCGCGGCAACACACCACAGATCCGCTGACCTGTGAACTCTGCAATCTTGTTACACTTAATTGCAAAGATGGGGAAGCCGCCAAATTTTATTCTATCTCCGCCTTAACCGCGTTACGGTTCTCACCTTGCCCTGAGATAAAAATAAGTACTAAATTGGAAGATTATAATTTTTCCTGAAACTTTAATATTTAGACTTTCGGCTTTTTATTGTAGACCTCTGACTTTAAACTGATAAATAAAAACTGTGCACTTACTGCCAATATATATTTATATAAATCTAAACGGAATGACCTCAAGTTGATGGGTAAAATACTGAATTTTACAAATAATAATCTCTTAGACGTACAAATGCTTTTGTTTAAAATGTTCAGTGTTGTTACAACAATCAGTGGTTTGCTGTCATACCTTTTAACAGCTGATTTCATTCTTTAAAACAATTGATTTTGTTTAAACGTAGGCTAAGTAACGCTGCTCAAATGTCTTAATTAGTCTGATTGTAAAGAAAAGATGTTAAGCAAAAAATAAATAACAATTGTTGGTTTATTATTACTCGTGTTGTATTATAAACTTAATAAGCTGTAGCATAAAATATTTGCAACACACAACAAAGCCTCTACAGTTCAACTTTAGCCTCAAAAGTAAGTTTATTTAGTAAAATATTTTTTTAAAATTCAGAAATACTGTCTTAAAAATATATGAAAACGTGCATACCTTATCTCGAATCCAATCAGAAATATCAATAGCTAACCTGAAAATAAAAAAGAAAGAATTTTAACACTTCTTCAAAATATCATCCACATATATATAATTTGAACTGATAAGTATCTCTTTGTGAGAACTTTGCACTCTCTGCTTGTGAATTATGCAAAAGGCTCGATTTCTCGGCTTTTATGTAACTAAGTTTACCTTTAGTATCATCCTGTTCACATTACACAAAACAAAAAACATTACATCACACAACTGTAATTTTCGAAACGCGGTAAACCACTGATTACGTCCTGGGTCCGCAGTAGGTTCCTTTGATGGAGATTTTATAGCCGAGTCAATGTGTATGTTAGATTGAAACTGTAACTGATCACTTATCACGTTGTTTTTATTGTTTTTGAAATCCTTATAGATCTCAAACTTGCTATTACATTCATGTAACCTTTATTGCAAATATTTTTGGTGTGAAATTTGTTTTAAAATCTGTTAACTTATGGTTTGCATCTATTAGATGGCCAGCGTAATTAGATTAGTTGCTGTCTTTATTTTTCTTCGTAAAATGTTCCTTGAACAATTTCAGGAACGGTCTTTGGGTTTTAATAAAATTTCCATTTTGTATTACTTGGTGGCTTTTAAAAATTGTGATTATATTTCAAATATGACAGCCAACTTTAAAATGACTAATAGAAACTTCAATTTTGTATTAAGTAGAAAAAAGCAAAAACATTAAAAATTAAATTTTTGGTTTTTGTACATATTTGTTTAAGAAAATTTGTTTAGCGTTCAAGGCGTTAGGTTACAATACTTTCTGGTGCTAATATCTTTCAGAAGAAACCCTTTTTTAGAAAACAGAGTAGTGCTGCCAACTTATTCACTTAGTAATTTTTTGTGGACGATAAACTGGCTAAATATGGAATACGCCTAATCGTAACATGGAAACCAAACCAAAAGAAAATTATATTGGTAATTAATACTATTAAACGAAAATAAAATCCAAACAAACTTTACAAATAAAAACTATTATTTAACAAGAAAGAATTTAATAACGAACAACAACTATAAACTTTGGATATAAACACCAATAAAGAAAAACTTTAACAGTGAAATGTAACAAAAACATCACAACACAATTTTTACATATAATTCTCTGACTCCCAAGATGTTAACAAAGTTTTTTTTAAGAACATTTTTTCCAACAATTCGAACATGTGCTTTTGGTGTTAACGTATTTAACGTTTCCAGTGCGGATTTATACGTCCCTCTCCATGCAATAATGGCTCCTTGTATAATAAATAGTTTAATCGCAAATATATAAACAGTGTGAGTATATAAACGTTTACTTTTCAATAATTAGTAATTTTAGCATTATTTTTATACATTTCAGATTAGCATCTAGAGTACTTTGGGAGTTCTAAATATTTGTGTTGAGTCAGCAATTTCTATACATCTTAATCAAGTACGCTCGATAGTTATATTTATCAAGATTTCGTTTTTCACATTTATTTCTCATACTTATTTCGAACGTATTTAATGAATCTGTTAGTCGAGAAAAATATAAAAAGTGATTAAGCCCTGATAAAAATTAAGGAATATGTTAATAATCAAATAATAGTAATGTTAAATACATCTGTCTAGCATCTGCTTAAAAATTTAGATTATGTTATGAATAACAATTTCAGTCTGCTTAGGATTTGCTTGTTGTGCCTCTTTTTTAAATATAGTTCCAACTAATTGGATTTGTCTGATTTTGGCGCTTATTGAAAACAATTTGAAACTGCTATTAGCCATGTTTACTAATAAACGTAGAGCTATTTTTTCTGAAAAGTACGTCAAATGTTGCAGACCTTTTAGAATTCCTCCAAACTTTCACAAAATAAATAGGGTACTAGTTCAACTTTTGAGATTTTAATGATCATTTTATAGGTGACGACAACCATACCACGGTGGTTATAACGTTGTTTCAACAATATTATAATTTTATTATGAGTGAAAACCTATCACTTAAAACAAAAAATATTTCTGAGTGTATTTTTATTAAAACAGCTACATTGTCGTCCATTTTACTGGATCATACCACATTTTATATAAGTACTATTGCAATGGATGCACGTTGTGCATACAAGAAACTGTATAATATATGTGCCATAATTAGTTAAACTCAATGTTAACCTAGACACGGAACACTTATTAATTTATGGCATGATTAAACTGAATAATGAAACAACCCCAGTAGTCAGAAGCACTTACATGTTACACATATACAGTGCTAGTAAATTATCTGAACTGACAGCATAATCACGTCCGTTACATACATTTCTACTCCACGAGGATCAACAATTCATGAACCTTTGTACCGTTATATATACAGAGTGTTTCAGTAGGCATGTGTGTCAAGCTAATGAAAAAGTTCAATAAACATACGCATTTTTACAAGTGTACTAGTCATTTCGAAATTGCCGGCAGTTAAAAATATTGTAATTTACACAATTTTATAATACACTTCAGCAAACAGAGTTTATTCTATACTGCTATCATTTTAACATAAAGATCTAGACAGATTAAAGACCTAATTGAAAGTAATCAAAGAATTATAGGTCAAAGGATAACCGAGTTTAGGACCAGAAACTTTTAAAATAACACATTTTATTTTTCATTAACAAATAAAACTTTTTTGATCCTAATCAAAAGCTGTTTTGTAAAGCTAGTGGGTATCAAGATATTTAAACGTTTTGAAACGACCGCGCCATTTCAATTAGTTGGATAAAATGCATTATGTTTTGTAACTTTGCCCTTTATACTATAAAACTCAATATTTTAACTTAGTATATTAATCTGTTTTGGGGGGAAAATATTGCCAATTGAAAAAATGCTTAAGAGCTGCAGTATGAAAAACTAGGGACAATCGGACTTTTTAATGATATTGTGAATTGCCTTAGGACCAGAAACAATACGACAATAGGACAAACCCGTTATTATACATAGATTAATAAAACACAAAATTAACACCCTTAACTCAGTCCCATTTTAGTAACTCGACCATATCTAATTAAGTATAAAAGGTACATAGTTATGTAAAGTAAAGAATTTAAACAACATTAATTTAATAAGGGGAAAATAAACAGTAAAGCAGTGCCTGCATTGGTGAACCTCCGCAGTTTTGTATTATTTAATTAATAAGATCTTATCATGTTTTGCTCTCCACGTGCCTGCCTTATCTCGCAATCAGCTCTTCCCGTAGACCGTATCGCTCAGGTTTTTATAAAAAATTAATTAAATAAACAACTTTACGCAGCAAATTTTGTTTGATTAGATTTTTAATAATATCTAGAAAAGATCGATATTATTATTATTTTGTATATTACTAGAGGGCTCCATACTCGCTTCGCGACGACTTACGGTGAAGCAAATACAAACAGCTTATTGTATATTCTAATACTTTCTAGATTGATTAGTACTGATTTTTTATATTATAAGAGAGAACATTTTCAAGATAAAGTACAACCAAAATCTGATACGGTAAAGCAAACTGGTCAGATATACCCACAGTAAATAACAAAGTAAGAATAATTTTAATATTTATAGGTGATTAAATTGGGATATAGTAGCCTAGCTTTATTCGTTGTTTGTGTTTAGTATTACAAAACCTAAAAAAAAAAAACTGTTGACTGTGAAGAATAATTACCTGATACTAAATTTGCCAAGTTGGTTGTTATGGTAATAAATATAAATACTTTCAAGAAATTTGTGTTGGTTCAGTATAGGCCACACTAAAAGCTTGTGTTGCTAAGCTTTTGATTCGAATCAGATGTTTTATCTGTTTGGTTTGGCTTTGGGTGAACTCCGTATTTTTACAATTTTCAACCCTTAAAATTTATATTTTTCAAAAATCCTTTCTTATTGCACCCGTACATAGTGGTATGAAAGTACCCTGAAAGTTATAAATCTATAGCTATCATAGTTTTGGCTGTACGTTGGTTATGAATCAGTCAGTACTTCTTTTTTATATAATATACAGATATATTATAAGAGTTAATATATTATGAGATTATTTCAATCCATTTATAGTTAATTCTTATTTATTATTTTAAATTATAGTTGTAAGTATATAAGTTTAAAATTTGAAACAGTACTGTAAATTTGACTATTCACCTAGGCCTACCTAACATTTAACAATGGATGTTAGCAAAAGAAATATAAAATAATTGTATTGGATTTCAGACATTATTAATCGAATGCAACAAGTCGATATGACGAAGCGTTCTCGAGATATGATACACTCCTGGAATATCATCACATCCAACCACACAAATATTTACCTGAATTAATAACTAGCTTTAAATTAAAGTTAAACATTGTCCCAACATATTTACACGACTTTATTTTATCAAACCATTTGCTATGTATAGATTAATCACTCTCCTTCATGAATAACTCGGTAGATTAATAACTGACGGTCGGTTTTTAATTTAAATCTTTACTCAATTTTGCTTTATATCTATTTTAAAACCAGGGAAGAGCATAACGTTTTTTCCATTCACACATTGTCGAACGTTGAGAATTTTATATTAATATGTTTTGTTGAAAAATTTAAGCTCGCAGAGAAAATAAATAGGTTTATATTATTTAACCTCTTGGTAATTATTATTTGACCCTTGGCCTCATGAACTATTTTCCTGCATTTCTCCCTGTACTGCGCCTCTCTTCTCCAGTTGTGAATTTCCAGCTTCACCATGTTCTTTCCTACTCCCCGGAACTATAGATCTGTGAGATCCTTGGCTTCACGAAATATTTTCTGGCTATTGTTTAAAGTTTAAAAGATTACACCATTAGCAATGATTGATAAAGTTCTGAGAGTATAACCTTTCAATATATTGTAGTAAATACACTTTTGGCCGCTATTTAGAAAATTTTGGTCACCTTATGACGAAAGTTTAAAACAAAAATGTTCAATTTCGATAGCCCTTTGAGATAGTATATACTCGACGAAAACTTTTTTTAAATTTTCATTTAAAACTACCCATTTTGTAAGTGTTGGAAAACTTGTGAAAAATGCCCAAGTTAAACATTGTTTGGAATTGTATTGTCATTATAAATGTTTGGTTTTTGAAGAATAAACCCGTTCAGGAATAGTATATTGAAATGCAATCTAAAATGTTACTTTTATTAGGAATTTTAGATGAGATAATACTCTACCTATGTTTCCATTTCTTCTATCAAATATCTACAAATATCATATCCACATCACAAATTAGACCTTTTTGGAAATTTTGAATTTAAAAAGAATATTTCTCTAGAATTTAAAAATTGCCTGTCATTCAGTTTTGAAAACTCTAGCCCTATTGTGCATGCGTCAGGATTCAGGTCACCCCGACTCACTACCCAGATCCAAACGCCTCTGCCCTAAAGAATCGTGAAAATATTTCCGTAAAAATCTCATAGTAACTTTGCTAGTGTAGATGGGGAGCAAGGGAATAGTAAGCTAAGCGAATATTGGTGAGCCCTCTAGTTTTGTATAGTATAATAACTATAAAGCTAGGAGGAAAAGTAAAAGAATAATTATATTATACTAAATAAATACATACGCCAGGATACAAGTCACCACTAACCCACCCCCACCCTACCCAGACCAAAGTGAATTGCCCTAATCAGAACTCTGGCCCTATTTCGCATGTGTCAGGATCCAAGTGTCCCTGACCTAATCAATCGTAATATCAGAGTATAGCACAGCAATCTGATTGTTTTTGCTAATCTGTGAGTCGCCACGGTGGTTGGTGAGCGAAGCGACTAGAGGACTGAGCCCACTAGCTTTGTGTAATATAATAACTATAAAACTAGAAATAAAAATAAAAAATAATTCTAATACACTAAATAAATACCTGCATATGATTTGATTTTCTAATTTGTAAAGAGTCTTTTGGGAAATGTATATTTAACAAAAAATGAGGTTATGCCATTAAATAATAATTAGGCCTTAGAAAAATTTATCACCCAAGGCATAAATTATTTTTTAATTAAACATTGCATAATCGGAGTACATTTTTAAACGTTTCTTCATTGAATTAAACTAAAACATTGGTTAAGGTTAACAGAAATGAAATGCTTGTCATTATTAAATTTAATTGAACCTTTAGGTTAAAACTATCACCTGGTATTACAATTATAGCAATTTTCTTATAATCTCCGACTGTAGAAAAATGTGTTTGTAACCGTCCTTAAGAGTTCATTATTTTTTTTATAATTTGTTTAGTACAAAAAAATTCTAAAACCACTAATTAGTTTTTTTGCTCGCGAAATCCATCAGTGAATAATTGTTCTCCAAATCGGTACAACAAATTCTCAGATTTCCCCGAACAACAAACTTTGCAAAATTAACCTCTCTATAATATTAGAAGAGAAATTATTAATTTAATTATTTTCCAGTTCAATTATAGACTCTGATGCTTTTAACTTTGATTTTACATCACGGATGGAGTTGCATACTAATTTCCAAAGAGCAGGTCACAAAGCAAATATAAAACATGAATGAAATGTCAATGCATAGATTCACGTTTAATTGATTAAAAATTAATTGAAACGTATATAAAATCCTTCTAAAATACTAGCATTACTAATGTTCTCTGTTTGAAGTTATCATTTATTAATTACGGATGTTTAATTTCATTAATAGTTATTCGGACATTTACCATCGTTTGTGTGTTAAAAGCAAATCACGACGTTTCGGGAATATGAATCAAATAGCATGAATGTTTACTAGGGATATTATAATCTAATTTTAGTTCTTTTTTAAATAGTGGGAGCCATAATGACATTATTTCTATGCTTGTTTGGCTGATAGTACTGTAATTTAGCTTTATGTGCGAGGCTTTAATTATCTTTCGTTTGTATAAGTTACATTCCCGGTGTACGATTTTGCCTCTTCCCAATTGAATTTATAATTTTTCTTTACCATATATGTTCTGCAATTTTAGATTTAACGACTAGGCCTAACCGCACATTATTTTTATGTTCTTTTATCCTAATTTTTGACGGTGTTTTTGTAATTTTAAAGACAAAAACTAATAAAAAGAAGAGCCCAAAATTGATACTAATAAAAAACAAGCAACATTTTTGTCGATTCTCCACGTGGGGTCGAGGGTGAGGAATCTATACCTAATGAACAATAGATTTTCAGATCGGTTTTCAGATTTTTCTGAACGGTCAGATTTTCTTCTGACCTCGGTCTTTCAACACGATTTGTCGTCAGATGTGTGTTTGTGTTTTTCTGTGTTTGTCATATTGTGTCTTTTTGACTTCTCAGTTTCAGCTTTGACGTGTAGGCTACTACGTACATATTTAAGATGAGTGGTATATTTTTTAGTTTTACATTGTTTTCTCTAAAATAGTTCTAGATCTCTAGATTCATATTCAATTATTTTTAGAAACTTGATAACGGGAGTTGATTCATACTAACGAAAAGTCGTGTGTTGATTTTAATACACAAATTATGGCAAATGTCCGAATAACTAATAATAAAATTACTAATGTGGTTAATATTTCAATTTTCCTTCTTTTTTTTTAAATAAAGCTCAATATTGTTCATGTTTGTAATTTTTTTTACAATTCCGACTCAAAGAATTTTTTATTATTATTATATTATTTTTGCCTTTGTTGTGCCAATATTATTTTTACTTTCATTCAATGAACTATTAATGTTATTTCATGGTGGCATTCCACTAGATTTCGCAGTCGAATCAATAACACTCTAGCGTGAGAGGCATACGATAAATATGTTCAACATTTACAATAATTTTACCTTCTACTTGATTTTGTACAATGGTCTAGAACTATTAATAATCAAACAGTTTAGTAATGGTTTACTGATGTAATTATTATCTGA
>JAGFPH010003418.1:128741-147884 GCA_018207615.1 Philaenus spumarius | reverse complement strand
TAGGATTAACCACACATTCATATAACTAAATACATAGGATTAACCACGCGTTTTATATAACGTTTTTATTTTTTAATTTAGTTTCAAAATGTAGTGGTGGAAAAAATGGTAATACAATTCGTGCCCAAAGAGTCATTGTCGTTCTCCGCTACATTCTATCTCGCTTGTGTGTGACAATGAATCACTCTGCCTCATTGTTACGACACAAATAACTAGTACACGTGTGTTTATTTTTGTAATGGGACATCAAGACGTAAACAATAATTTCGCTGTAGTAAAAATAATAATTCTGAATTACACAAACTTGTGATGTCACTAAAGTGCGCTTGTAACACATTAACTGGTACAGTTGCTCATTCACAAAACTATCTCGTTGCTTTCATTATCTCACAATAAAATCTGGCTATTTTTTCATTAAGTATTTTATTATTTTAAATTAAACTTATAATGGTTAGTTTGATTGATGCGTAACCAATTGATGTAATGTGATAGGACATACCAAAAGACAAAACAAAGTTATTATAAGATAATAAGTATGACGTTATATGAAATGTCCTAAAAAGCTTCCTTTTAAATACGGAATGGATTCATCGATACCAGCTTTAGCACGATAAACTGTTTTTTGTTCAACAAAATCTATTTTACTTTTTAAAAAAATATTCAAATTAAACATTAGTAAAACTAATATTGTCTCTTGTAAATTATATTAAAACCTGAATAATAGACAAGACAAAAGTTTGATTGAGTTAAGTAAAAATTCAGATTTTTAAACTAATTATTTATGGTTAGTAACCCTTATTGGAAATATTATTATTCAATGTAGAGTTATATCACATCAAAAATGTTGGACAGACTGACAAAGAAGTTTAGTTCAATTTTAGTTTATTTTATAGCCATTATAAATTTATTAAAGAAATGAAACAAGACAAGAATTGACACACGTATACAAAATATCAAAGCCACTTTGAAAACATTGTACGTGGCGTTAACTTAAGTTGGCTCATGCGATGGAACCTGGAACGTACATACGTTATTTTTATAACTGATTGTACATTTCTAAAAGGTCATAAAAATTACTCTAAGTATCGATTTCCTTGTAATTATTGTGATTCGTTTAACATTTTCAGGCTTATTTTAACAATTATTTACCAAAAAAATAAAACATTTTGGTTACATTTCTCACTTCTTATTATAACTTAAGGTAGATATATACCTTACTTTACATTTTTATGACGCACAATATTTCTACGTGGAGACTTGATTACCAAGCAATGACAAGTGCGACGCTATTTTTGCTGAAATGGAATCCATTCTTCACGCCAAAATTCTGACAAATTGTTTTTGTTCTGAGTGAATAGACTTCACAGAGTGTTTTTGTTCTGAGAGTCGTTTTAATAACACATTTACACATGATTGTTGATCATCTTGATATGACTAGTACCTAATTTCTCAGCTTATAATTTATTTATTGACACAAATAAACATACACGTTACTCTTAATCAATATATACTATTATATACAAAATCTTACGTGTTATTTATGTTATGGGCCGAGCCTGGTTTCCATTTCTGTTTCGTTGAAGACAATTGTCATTTTAAGTAATGTATGCGTTGTCGTCAGAGAGAAGGTAAAATGTCTAATAGCAAGATACCTTTTTATGTACCGATGCAAATCTAATTACTTATGACAAACACGTGTTTAATTTGTTAACATTTGTGGAGGTAACAACACGGGAAAAGTTGTTAAAATAAAGATGACGACTGAAGTATTTCGTATTTAAGGAATTTTTAATGTGACTTTACAGTTTGTATCATAAAAACAAACCATTTCTTTATATCTAATTAGATTTTATTTACTAGTTTGATATGTGAGTTTCACCAAACATTAAAAGCATAATTGTATATAAAGACCAAGTTTTGCATTATCAGTGTTGCAACAATATTTCGGTAAGTTAATTAATAAATAGTTAAATTTCGAAGATATTTGTTCTTAAAACAGGTTTTTAAGACGACATGTTGACAGTTGTATGCAGTAGCCAGTAACATTAATGAGATGATACCTTTATAGTTTAATTTACAAGATAAATTCTAAAAATAAATCTGAAAATGCAAACCATTATTTCTTAGCCAAGACTATTTTGTATTCTTTAGAGACCAATTCAACTACGGATTTTTTCAAAAATTCAAATATTTAAAACGTTACTATAACCGATAGCTTTACATAAATCAGTTCATAACAACATATAAATTGTATAAATTCCTACCAAAGAAACTACATCTCTAATAAATACATGGGATCACCAACCCTCTGCTTTGCCTATGCATAAGAACTTAGAGAGCTTAGAAACTATTGATCGAGTTTTGGCTTTACAGAGAAACTGAAGGATTAAAAGTTTTAATTAAAACAATTTATCTTAAGTATAGTGTATCTTTGGCAGGCCAAATAAAGAAGTGAAGCAATTATTTGGCGTCAGAAGACAGCCTGTCGTCAGTACAAAACTAAACTCCAACTATCCAATTGAACATATTAGCACAAATAAATTTAAACTGTTTTAACTTGTTGTAAATATTTCAAGGACAGATTCTTTCTTAAAACCAACAAAAGTAAATACATCTCTGTATTATTTTTATATTATCTATATTATAATAAAACCAAAAATAATTCTGAAGGAGCAAATTTTATTTTATTTTTAAACCACGTTTTTATCATATTAAATATCAAGATGTAAATATGAACTAAACATTAATATTTATTTGCACTTGTGTTTGGACGTGGAGATAGTGTTTAATAATTGTTTATAATTTAAGTTATTGGGTAAAGTTCTTGGTTCGGTAAATATTGTAATTATAAGGACTCTTCCATTCTATAAACATATGCCTTTATTGCAAATGTTGCCACTTATTACTTACTATATTAGATATTAAGACATGTTGGTTGACATCTGTTCTTTTATATTATTAGGTTTTCAGGAAGTTAAAAGAACATAACTAAAAATATATAATTTTATTTAAGTTCTAAATGTAAACAATATATTATTATATAATCACTCCTATGTAGATCTCAAGCCCTCTATTTTTTTAAAGACTGATTAAAAACTATATATAGGCTACGAATAAACAAATACAAATATCATGCACGAAATCAGTGGTTTAATGCACTTACACGGAGAAGTGGTAAATAAAACATTTCCATCCTGTTGGCCGTTCCAGAAAGTTATATACTTTGCCCTGGAACGTAGCTCCTGCTCTCCTGTGCTCCTTCCCAAGATACCGGGTCTCGAAGCCTCTCTCTTGTAACAGCGTTCTGGGATCTAAACCTGAAAAACGGATTAAAAAACAATAACTCTTACAAAACCTTGTGTGTTGTAATATTTTCTACATTTAATCGTTAAGGAAACACAATTTATATGTTTTCTATGCAACAAATTGTTTCCATTATACTACTCTGAAACCAGCTGATTTTACAAATAAGAATAAACGTATCAATTTGATGTAAACAGCTGATTTTAAAAATAAACACTTATTTTATGAGAGGTTAATTTTAAATTCTAAAATAAGAGTAAACATAGTGGTTTATGCATCTTTTATGTTCTAAAAATTTCCATAATGGATTTCAGTTATATAGACAGAAAGTTATAAAGAAGACTCTGTGAACCGAAAGGTACCAGTGAACCGAAAGGTATGTGTACCTTAGTGAACCGAAAGGTAGGTTTCTCGAAAACTATTAAAAAATAATAGAGTTACAAGTGAAAAATTACACATAAATAACATCAAAGAAACCATTGAGCCCACTGATGTTTCTACGGGTCCATCAAATACAGAATCGATTGGAGATATGTCTATGCCTACATATGAAACACACCTCTTCGTTAAGCAAAATGCACTACACAGCAAAAGTTTTCGATTACATATCCGAAATACTCACAAATTGAACAATAAATATTAATTTAAAGTCGTATGATAATTGTTTAAAATAAATTATATTTATGTATTTAGTTTAAATTGATTTTTTTTTAATAAGAAGATATTATGATTACTTTTTCGGTGTAATGTAATAAAAAATATCGTACATAACTCGCCCGGTAGGGTTTTCCGTGCTTGCATGAAAACCCCTGTTTATCGGGCTTGTTAATTGTGAAAATCTAAAGACTAAGTTTAATTAATTCAAACAAATATAAAAAACTTTGTAAATAACTTAAACAATCTGCATTTTCGTATTTTCAAGAGTTAGAGAGGGAGAATTCTTTGAAGTGTTGAAATACTAATCCTGAACAACTAAATCACGTTCTAATATGAAAGTTAAATGTCTAAAATTGAAACATGAATGTGTTTTACAAATAACATTGATTTATTTCGAAACGTGCATGGTTAGCATAAACTTTATCTTCAGTAGAAGCTTGACAAAAGGAGAAATGAAAAGTGTTCGGTATTACCAGAAAGTAAAATAATTGTTCTTGTTTGAAACATTTTTAATGCAAATAATTGTTCCAATGATAGTGTAAATGATTGTAAATAATTATTCCAATGACTATAGTAAATCAATTCACATTTAAAGTATAACAAATTTCAAACCAGAAAAGACGAATAAGAATATATAATTTCAATACAGGTATACAATAAAATAATTAATAGAATTGAATTTCTTTCCTCGTTGCAAAACACCTCTCTTTTGAATTGATCCTATCACCTCTCGCTATCAAGTGAAGACAATACCGATTATACCAACAGAAGTCTACTTTTTAAACTAAAAATCTCTCATGGAATTAAAATAAAGTAATGGACAAAAATCTCTCTTATTTAATAGTTTAAACAAATTCTATTTGAAAAGTTCTTCATTGTCAATTGTAAAAAAATCCAATAACTACCTTCTAAATTTAAATAACCATGATAAAATGCAATCGACAACTATATTAGTAGAGATTGGTCCATTTATTTAATGCTCTCTGTTGTTTTATTACAGTACAGAAAATGAATTTTCAGACAAAATTTCGATCTAAAATTAAAAATGTAGTAGAACATAATATGTTCTATTTTACCCGGTCATTGTACGGTTTCCTCAACTATCACCCACGCACCCCTCTGAACTGTCTTACTTGGGATTCCTAACCAAGACAATGCAATAATGTAAAAGTATTATATGAACTGTTTAAGCTTGTTAGACTACTTATACTTTGCAAGTGGTTTAACACTTTCTTCCTTTCGAAAGAGGTAAATTGCATTCCCAAAAACTAAGTAAATAGACGTTTGGGAATTTGACGTCAACAAATAATTAACTACTATGCTATTGGTTGTGTGAAGTGTTTTTTAAAGATGTTATAGTTGTTTAATTCACCTTTTGGCACTAATAATTAAGAAAATGTATTACATTAAAATAAAACAAATGAAAATAATATTGATTACCTAATTGTAGCATATCCAAATTGTGAGGTTATCCAAATACAATGATTGTAGTCACCCAGCCAAGACTTCATTGCAATCTAGATTGTTAAAATCTAGACTTCCAAGCAATGAATCTATTTTTATAATAAAGAGGTAAATTTTATTTGTATGTTTGTTTGTGCTCATATTCAGTAAAATCTGAAAATCTTTTTTTCTATAGGCGCACCACGTCCAAAAAATGTGTATACATGTTTGTATAGCAGAGTTGCTTTACAAGTTTTCTTGTTGCTGAGGGTGAAAATAGGATTTTACCTTCACGCGTTTCACCATGCATTTTGTGAAACGCTCTATTCCATCTGTTTGAAAAAAGTTTTTGTCTTGCCGAGATTCGAGTAAATCCCCATAGATAGCGCTTTAGCCGGTTAGTGTACAATCGCATTGCTAATTTAGTATATTTGAGATGGGTATATAAGTATTCCGGATTGTCCTTATCATCATAGGCTTAATCTGTTAATGTTAATACAATGTATAGTTTAATTAGTAATACCTCTGAAATGGACATTGAGCTTCCTCATTTCGTAAGTTTTTGCAAAATAAATATTGCGCTTCCTCATTTCGTAAGTTGTGTTAATTAATAAAACGTTTACACTTCTCCCGTCTTAAGCACACAATTACATTTTTTATTGCTTTAAAAAACAGTTATAGATAGTGACAATCGAATAAAATTGCCATTAAACAACTATAAAGTACCATTTCGTCTATCAAGGCAATTTTATAGTTGTAAAATAATAAATAAATGTATTAATAAATTATTTATTTACATAGATTTTTTTTAAAGAAGTGTATTTAAAGAAGATTCAATTTACGTATTTAATTTCAATCGATTACTGTTAAACATCTAATATTTTTGCTTGTTTGTGTTCAGTGCACCGTAACGTGATAGGACAAGGGTGAGTTGCAATATCCAATCTACATAAACGGCCGGCATTGTTACATTGGCGCGACTAACAAGACTAGCCTCCGTAATCAATTCAATTCTATTCAATGCACACATTCAATATACTGGTCACGCTTAACTTTCAAATATTGGGCTTGCTCCTTTGAATGGAAATTGTTATATGTGTACGACGCATAGGAATGGCCCAAAATCAGTTTAAATTTAATTTTACGTGGCTAGTCAGTTTCCCTTTTTTTACAAAGAAAAGCTATTGCTATAAGACAACGATTGTATAAGGTGCCAGCTGATTAAGAATAATAAGAATATTCGGTAGTCAAAGGTTGTATAATTTTCTGGAGTTTTAGTCGTAGAGATCAATTTGAATTATATTTGTTGTATAATGTATTTACTTTTGTGACTGATAAAATATTATGACAGTAAATATAAAACCCTGAATTAATTACAAAGTACAGTTACTTCAGCATCGGTTTACTACATACAGGGTGTTCTGTTTGCAAACTAATCGGTTTAGATATTTTGTTTCAACCAAAACCACACAATTTAGCGCCTAAAGAACTTAAGGAATTTTTTAAGTCCAACCGCTACAAAAAACAAATTTGGAAAATAGGGTTGTTTTTTTAAGAATTTTCAAACACAATCTTGGGTAGATTTTGTCTTCATTTTTGTATTTAAACTTACTATTAGTTATTATTCTTTGAAAAACATTATTATAACCAGTAAAATAATCAATGTTAAAAAGGAAGATAAAAAGAATATAAAATCACGAAAAGGTAAACCACCTTCTAAAGCCATAAATCTTTTTCGCCGATTATAACTTTTGGTTTTTAAATAATTTGATTACCATTTAATATACATTTACTAGAATATAATTTAAAGGTATTACTTTTCTACTTGAAATTTTACTTTTACAAATATGGGAATTTACAAAACATTAAAATTTGTTCATTGGCAGTCATTTGGAAACTATTCTAGCTGCAAGCCAAGTTCAAGTACACAAAATGTTCAACTTCATTTCATAACCAATTTGACTTACATTTCCATTTTAAATTATTTCTAAAGGGGGAGGGGGTATTTAACCGAAATTAACGTTTTTAATGTAGGAAAACTTGTGGAAAAGTGTCTGAGAGGGATATTGTTAAAATTTAATAATTCACTGCCAATTTTGTGTACAATTTGTGTACAAAATTTTATAAAATGGAGGAGTAAAAATAACATTTACAAAATCGATTTGGAAGCAATTTTTTAATTCAAGAACTTTGAAATAAACATTTTTCGTCTCTTGAATTTTTTTCTAAAAACTCTTCCTTTTCGAGATATTAGCATCTTTATGTCGATTTATTTCAACACGTTTAGGGCCGCCATTTTGTTTTGGGGGCTCCAATTTTTGTTTTATTTATGTCATTTTTCTAGTCTTAATAGGCCTTTAAAATGAGGTATCACATAACCATACTTCAAATTTAAAAAGTTTTAATTGCCCCCAAAATCCCCCATTTTTAGGGGACACTCAAAATTTCCGATTGCTTCAAAAGATACTTTGGGTTAGGTTAGTATCGTTCCATAAAGGATATTTATTTGTTTTAACAAACACAAAAGTTAAGGGGGGGGGAGTGACTTTATAACCACCCTGTATATTATTAAAACAGATTTTGATCTCCATTTCAGAATGAAATCAAAGATAGTCGTCTATTTAAACATTTTTAGTATTATAGAAGCTTATTCTATTGTGTTAAACATTTTCAACCAGGCTTCACACAGATCGATGTTTAGTAATTTAGGCATATATTACCATAGCAACCAGCTATACACCTAAACATATAAATATAACATCTGCTTAAAGTCACCGACTTCAATAAATAACTCGACACATTTTTTTTAGGTTATGTGAATGGTTTAGAGTTAGGAACTTATTTTAAATTAGGATTTGACGTAAAACGTATTTCACAAAAAATGATTAAATTTATTCAAGAAAGGTAACTTTAAGAAATTAAGGTAATGAAATATTGGACCTAAGATAGTTAATCGGTCTGAGATCAAAATACTCGACAATTATCCATTAGGTATCTTTAAGTACACTTTGTCCAAATTATGCTATTATACATTAATGCAGTAAATCATGACAATATGAATTTTATTGCATGTGGAATAGTGCCATATAAATATAAAATTCTACCTAAAGTTTAATCTATGTAAAATTATAATACTACTCTTGTCTAGTAATGATGGTACAGGAGTGAGTAAGAAGATTTCCATGCAAAGCACGCAGTGTGCTCTAGCAAATATTATTTTTGTAAGTGTTGGACAGTGTCTTATATATCATTAGAACTAGTGTATTATTATTTTGTTTAAATAATATAAAACTTTTTAAATTTTACAACAATTATTTACAAAGTAATTCTACCCAATCATTAAAAAAAAAAAAACAAACAAAAGCTTTATTTAAAGCCAATAAATAAACCAAACGAATTAAATTAAAAATGTTAATTGTTTTGAATTCTAACCTATTGCAGTAATACTTCTGAGAGAGATTTTAATATTTAAAAACTCTACTTGTTTATTACTATCTTTCATTATTTTATAAAATGAATGCATTAGTAATTAAAAGAAACTGTGTAAAATAATAATCTCAACACAACTATATATTATAAACTTCATTTACATTAGTTTAACATACTTCGTAGTAAATAATGTTTTTGTTATTATTAAGTATTTTCGTCAAGATTTTAGCTATATAAAAATATATATTCTTATTTGTCAATTTAAAATTCTTCATTAAACTAAGAAAAGATTCTTAAACGTTTACAACTTTTAATGCCCATGTTTTAAACATATTCAAACTAACAAACCTAAGGGACTATGTTCTTGCACATAACATTAGTTAAACAACTTATATTAAAACTACATAAACTACAATCGTGTAAACTGGTGTAAGCCTCAAAACACGTGATGTCTGCAAACAGTTTTGTCAATGAGAGTCTTCATGTTTTACAATACTACCTTTTCTGAAAACATTACTGACATTTTAACTACTTGAAATATATCGTAGGCCTACCTCTAATACACCGCATAATTATTGGTTTCCCCATTTTCACATATGTCTTGCTCACACAACGGTACAAATACTGTCATTTTAATAGTACAAAAGAAGTGTAAGCCTTACAAGTGTATCTTCAAAGCCTGCTTTGCTACAAGCATTGTTAGGGATTGTTAGTTACTGCTTCAAGCGTCATGCACTTGAACTAAGATGAGGTTTCTGGTAAGAGTAGTATTGTTGCATTGAGTTCATCAATATATATATTAAGAATTATAGTATATTTGTTGTAAACATATTGTTATTGTTTATAAATACAATTCGACTTTAAGTTTTCAAGGCAATTAGATCCGAATTTCAGTTTCAGTGGTAAATTTAAAAGGCACAGTAAGCATAATCCCAGAGTTTTAATTTAATTTACAGAATAACAGGTCATAAAAGTGTCCTTTTTTAAAGGTAATTTGATATTGTACATTATGGTTACAATTAATTAAAGGTGCCTTAACATGCATAAGCAAATACACACATAAAATATACAAGTATATCCAGATGATTTACTAATGAGTGATACAATACAATACAATACATTATACAATTTAATGTAATTATTTACAGAGTTATAGGCCTAAAGCTTTAAATCGTTGATAATAAACTAAATTTGTCGAAGCCAAAATACTGTAGGCTGAAACCTAATAGAGTATTACAAATAAACAAAGTTTGTAACGGAGATACTGTTAAAGTAGGAATGTTTTTTTTTTTTAAGAAATAAGACAAATTTGTAACTAAACATAAATAATAAAAATAAATCAGTACTTTATTTAAATAAAAATATATCACCAATATAAGAAGATTTACAATCGTTTTCAACGGGCTCAATATTGTGTCTACTAAGAGAGTAATGCATTTTTTATCTTACAACCTTATTTTGGTCATCAATTGCTATAATAAGGGGTATCGCGTCCACTAAATATACTCTCTTGTTTTATATACAGGAAAGTCTAGAAACAGCTTAATATCTCTAAATGTACGAGTCTTATGAGACAGAAATAAAAGCAGTCATTCACATCCATAAGAGAAAGAACCACTGTTTGGTGAGTTTAAAAAAATTTTGGAAGCAACTTTATTTTTTTAAATAGGAATGTAGTCTTGTGATACATGACTTTAATGTAAAATTTGACGAAACAAACGATGGTCAAATCCGTTTTTGAATATCTCAATGTTTTTAAGTTAGTGAAAAATCTAAATTTAGGCTAAAAATAATCAAAGAAAAATCGCATCGCGTATTACTATAAATCTTGTAAAACTTTTAAAGTTTCATTTTAAAATGTTATTAAAAAATAGGAATTGTAATTAATGGCCTAAACTTTGTTAATTAACATTATTATAGCAATGGAATAACTTAGAAACAATAAGTTTTTAGAGCCTGAAAAGCAAGTTTACAAGACAACAAATACATAATATGGTTTTTATACTTAATAATTTATTTAAATTGAACAGTTGTTCAAAAATAAAATGACTAAGAAGAAGAAAATAACGAATTTCAAGTAAAATCACTTTTAAGATTGGCGCACTGTCAAACAGTAAATGGACAGCAGTTTGAGCATTTAATGTAGAATATTTAGTAGTTATTAGTATCTTACAGCTGATTTATTTTACTGACAAAAATTTCAAACTCACCAAAAAGTGATACTTTTATGGTTGTGAATAACTGCTTTTATTTCTATCTCATAAGAATCGTACATTTTGAGATATTAAGCTGTTTCCAGACTTTTCAAACACCCTGTATAAATAGATAGATTTATTCATAAATATATATACAAAGTTTTAAGCTGACTATGGTTTGGAGTCTAGAGCCCATGCAATTAAAACCTATTTAGACATTTTCCGGAAGCCGCACCATGGTAACGACTACAAAGGTACTTTTTTCAAAATATACCTAAAATACTTACAACTTAACCAACCAAATGTATTAACTTACATAATAGACAAAAAAATAAAATAAACTTTACTACACAAAAAATCAAACTATCAAATTAACACACGATCTGCGTATCATTGATCTTTCTGATAAAATAAAATACGCAACCTAAGTACTGTATTTGAAATTGAATTTTATTCATACAAATTGTTGATTAGAAAATCCAATATAACAGAAGTTTAGGAATCATTCTCGCTATAATTAGATTCGGAGAACGAATACCTCCAACCTTGCCAAGAATGTTTCAAGTACTTGTAAAGACTCAGCAAATCACACACGTTCAAATACAATTGTTCAAATTATTTTCGTTTTATACACTTTTGTAAAACAAAAGTTTTCTTATACGAGTGTTATGAGACAGAAATAAAAGCAGTCATTCACATCCATAAGATCTTCTTTCGAATTTCATTAAATAATTGTGTTTACATAAAAAAACATTATATTTACACAGTCAATTATGTAACTTTTACTTCCAAGTTCAAGGCTGAGGAACTTGTAATGCTTTTTACACATACCTATAATACATTGTTATCGAGTCAATGTATGTTTATTCTGAAATACATCGCTCTAAATAGAAATACAATTACGTGATTTTATGAATGAAAACATATATTCAACACTTACTTAAATTGGGGATTAATTTCCTCTGAATAACAGAAAACAATAATAATAAACAATAGAAACATAAGGTTGCTTATAAACTATTGACCTTATCCTTACTGAGACTTGTCCAAAGACAGTTCACAAATTGAAATATGTACTACTTTTACTTGCCTATAGCTTGCACTCTACGAAGCATTTATATTATGAATTTATATTTTGATAAGGCTTTAAAATTGTTTGTTTTACGTTTTCACTCTGGAATTAATTTAGTATGTTCTTAAAGTTCATGTTTAAATATTAAAATAAATAGCATAAACAATGATGATAAAATATGTATCTTATAATATATAAGTGACTGACATAACATAAAGTGTCGAACATTAAATTCACCCTTTCAAATTGTATTATGCATATCTGAATGCATAAGATTTTTAACGAAGTATCTTCCCTGTACAGCCAATACATTAAGCGCTTGTATTGTACTCGGGTTTATTACCATTGAGGGCTAGGGTGTTATAATTTAATCCCCTTTTTATCTGTTATGTGTATCGATGAATCCATTATGTAGCAACGTGTTAGATAATATTACAAAACAACCTAGGTACTGCATTTGAATTGGTATTTTATTTATACAAAATTTTGATTTAAAAATCCAATATAACAGAAGTTTAGGAATCATTCTCACTATAATTACACTCGGAGAACAAATACCTCCCAATTTTTTTTAGAATTTAAGGTAAAAACAGTTGGAACTTGGTGAAACTCCATAATAGGGATAGAAATAACCAATTGGTAAAATTTCACAATTATAATTTATTACTGTGCAGCATATGTTTAATCATTAGGCATCATCAGGCTACTAAATTGAAATACAGCAAGTATCTTAAAACTAACATACAAACAAAAGTAGAAGGAGTGGGAGTTAAATAAATCCACAGTTATTATATATGGAATAAAAAAGTAGGAGATTAAATAATCTAGAATCTGGAAAGTAATATATCTGTTTTAAAAAATCATACTTCTAACTTAAATGACCAAATTTGACTCAATTCATCCCCCTTGTTAAAACCCATTATATAACCACACCTTGCCTTGTTTACCTAGGCCACATTCCATTTGCCCATCCTGGTCAGTTCCATTGTCACTCCCAATGCTTCTACTTTTGTTTGTATGTTAGTTTTAAGATACTTGCTGCATTTCAATTTAGTAGCCTGATGATGCCTAACGGTGAAACATATGTTGCTCAGTAATAAATTATAATTGTGAAATTTTATCATTTCTATCCCTACCTCCTAATTTATAAAATATAAATATAAATAAATTTATAGAATAAAATAATAAAGACTCGATTATACATTTTTTGTACATTACCTTTCTTTAAAAAGAGTCATATGCAAATCGATTTTCTTTTGTCTTTTTTGTTTTTTAGTCTTTATTTGGCTTTAATCTTCTTATTTATATAATTTCCATTTGGTACACTTCACTTTTAGAAATAACACATTTTCAAATAGCTTAGTTATAAAATATACCTCTACTGTGATTTCGTGATTTGTAGTACAATCGCGAAAATGGCCGCACAAGTACATTTCGATTTTAAATTTATTTATTGCATTAAGCAAGTATTTCAGATTGAAGTATTAGGAGGACTATCATCATGTTGTTGTCATGTTATAATTTTGTTTGCTACAATGAAGAAAAATATTTGTGAAACTCTCACAAAAGCTTTGTAAGCTTAAACACAATCGCCTTTGTCAATTGTTTTGAAAATAATCAACTTTGATTTACGTGAACTTTAAATTTTTCTAAAATAATAAGTCTCGGATGAAACTCGACGAAAGTAATCTCCAAGTTAAGTTTATTATGTGTATGAAATAGTCTTCTTCACAAATAACAAGATAAAAACAAATTTATGACAGTGGTTCATCATTGGTTGAAATCTGGTCTGACTCGAAGTAAACTGGTATGACGTTGTGTAGTAGAATTGCCTACTTTACGCCGTCACTTCGAATTTCCAACAAATGTATTTATACATTATTTGACTGGAGAGTTACCACGGCGTTTTAAAAACTAAATAATAAATCTGACATCAAAATCTTCAAACATTTAAATATGTTGAAAATACAATCGTTAACAAGAAAGGAAAACTAGAAAATACTGTGTAGTACAAAGCTCTTGTAGCCTATTTATAACAAATTCAAATAGTTGCAGATTTATGAAGTAAATTAATTACATAAATAATTTTATTACAATCAGCTTATGCTTGAATTTTATAAATATGGCTTATGCTTGAATTTTATAGTGCAGTGATTTATTATATCTAACACCTATCATATAAAAATATATTAGCTTTTAATATTAGAGCTTTTAATATATTAGCTTTAATATATTAGAGTTGCAAAATGAATAAATAAGAAAGTATCTTAAAAAGGTCATTATTGAAAATCTATATTAATACAACTTTGGCAACTTTAAACTCAAACCTATCATGCGCTTATATAACAGTCAGCTAATTTAAAGTTTTGAAAATATTTATACAACCTAACATTTGTTTATCTTCTGAATTAAATTTTACTTCTTTGCTTTTACTTTCTTCCATAACGAGAATAGAACCTATGTGTATAGAATAAAATATTATCATAAACAGTGTATGTTTTCAAAATGTAGAAGTTTAAAACTATTTTTTCGGACACTTACACATTATATTTGCAGGTAGTTTGATATAAAATATTTATTTTTAATATTAAATTCACAATTTTTTATTTTATTTTATGAATTAAATTTAAAGTGTGCACATCTTGAATTTATTACAGTAGATTATTAAAATTCATTACTCAAATACTTTAGTTTAACCGACTATAAAATTATCACGATATACATTTTACATGCCGTTTGTTCATAATATAATAAATACATATAATAACAGTAAAGTTATTTTAACGGGTAGAAAAATCACGCTTAAGGATCACTGCACAGGAAATTGTTTTGTCATTTTTCGTTTTTTGTTTGTTTTATGTTATAGCTTATTCTTTTCTGTTTACAATGATAAACAACATTTATATAATACAAACATTTAAACCTACTTTATTTACATTTGAATGAGACCATGTTCTTAGGTTTTCAGCTAAAAATTGGAACTTCAGTGTCTACAGCGTTTTCCGAAAGTTTGATTTTTTAAGACAAATGTCCCTTTATCTCAGGAACTACAAAGGTATCTGCTTGAAATTTGTTGTGCGCACTTATCAAACCTACCCAGAATACTGGAAACTGAAATATAGATTAAAAAATAAAAATAGCATTTTTTTAAAATTATATATAGGATTTTTTTTTAAATTTAAAACAGTTTTTTTTAAATCAACAGTTTTTTGTTTAAATTAGTAAAAACTTAATTTTATAGTTTCCACATATGTAAAAAGGCATATATTTTCAGGGAAAACAGAATTATGATACCTTTATTAGTTGCTGAGAAAAAGGAACATAGGCCTATGTTAACATGGTGTAAGATAACGCAGTGATCTATATTAAGTACGCAAAATATTTACATAACGTTTATAAAAACAAAACTTCACTATTGGTTTATATTTATTTTCTTTATTTAAAGTCAGCTGTTCTAACCTAAACTTGGGACAAATAGTCTATTAATGAAAATTGCCTACCAATTACAAATTTTCCAATAAAGACTTTACTTTTATTAAAACTTGTGTAATTATTATTATTGCATTTATTACTATTTTTGAATTGTTTGGTACAGTAATAATAAAATTGGTTTATTATTTAAGCTCTAGAAACCACTGATTTAATGAGAAAGCAGATAAAAAAATGTAATTTTCATCTAAACTATAGATTAATTGCATGTTATAGTATTTACAGAGTCCAATGTCCACTGGGTAGCGTTGTCACAATTAAACTGTTCTCGGCTGATACTTTCAACAATATATTATAAAAAGCACAGTTCACACAAAATAATATAGATCTAATATTAAAAGCACATACAATACTATTAATCCTTTCACAAAGATGAATATTTATAAAGGGTTAACATAAACCGATCAAATGATAAATGAATATAAAACAACGTAAAACAGAAAAACTAAAGGGACACTTCTTGAAATTTTAAAACAAGATAAAAATAGCGTGCGTGAAATATAAGCAGCATGAATTGCGTAGTAAAAGACAGAGTGTTCTCTCTAGACTCTTCATAATCGCGTGTACCCTGTTTGAGATTCGTTAGCCCCCGCAATCAATCTGGCAAGTCGTGGTTTGTCGCATGGGGCCATGACTAATCTAATGAATGATGTTTGCCCTTCCATTGTTATGTACTGAACAACTATTTTTTTTTTTTTTTGTTATTATTGTTATATTATTATTATGATATCCTCATTTTATGTTTCATTTTGAAAGTTCTTAACAAACCATTGAAAGTGTTTATCTGATATAAAGTTGTAATTATCTGACATTTTTAAATATCGTATTCACGTAAATGTTATAATTTTTATTGGAATTAGTTTTTTAGTCATATTGTTAATATTTTATTGATTTTTAGATGCATATCGGAGTGTAAAATTATATGACACAGTAAACGATTTTGGGAGTTTCATACCTCGCTGCAGCTGAATAGTCAAATTTGATTTTAGCTAAGGTGAAATAAATTTAAAATTCCTATTAAATGATTCGAAACCGCGAGAAAATAAATGTTTTCTACTTTTCGTGACAAAAGGTGATACAATTTAAAAAATGAGAAACACGGCCTCTAGGTATGACAAAGTTGAAAAGGTTTCGTTGTCAATTAGCCTAGTTATAAAAAGTACCTTTAAACAAAACTTAGAAGTAGCTACAAGAAATATAAAGAACACCAAAATAAATACCACATTGATCTCGGAAATAACACAAAAACTTCAACTCAGAAATAACCAATTGATCTAATGTATAGGAATTAAACCAACCACGAACAACCAAAATAGTAATACAACTAACGTAAAGACTTATAAAATTATGAAACAAATCGTATACTTAAATATTTGGAATGGGACCAATCAAATCTAAAGTTAAGCCTCCTATATTATCTTCGCCACTAGTTTGATCTCATTATTTGACTGATATAGTCAATAGCTACCCTCCATTTTACAAGCAAACGCAATTTACGTGATGGCAAAAATAAACTTTTCCAATCATAACAGTCCATCAATAATAAATGCGCATCAATCATAACTTCAACAACAGATTTTATTGGTACAGAATTTAGTAAATAATGTGCTTAGCTATTTGCAAATTAGTCAGTAATAAAAGCAATAGTTATTTGTGTATTTAGGGTGCAAAGTTGAGATTGTCGGACGAGATAAACATTCCATAAAGTTTATCAAAGTAAACTTTGCACCCGTATACTTGCAACATTTTTCCTACAGCTACATTTTAAATTAGTGTTTTATTTTTAAAAAATATCTGTTTTACAGAGTTTAGACCCACAACAATCAAAATTTTCAATACATATACTACTCAGTGCGCAAAGTAAAAAGCTGGCATGCGAAAAGTATGAATAGTTAAATAACGTACCTTTATAGAAAATACGTCAACTTCTATTCCTTTTTCTGTTTTCTTTCACAGATAAGAAAAGTATTACTTTACGACAGCTGTTTAGCGGGGGTTTGAAGTAAAACAAAGAGGTATATTACTTGACGCTGAACACATGTAGATTAGTTTGCCCACTTCTGTGAGTGTGCAAGAACGTTATTTATTAAGAAGCTATAGGAAAATATAATTATGAACATTGTTTTGAGATGCATATACACTTATTCTACTTTTTACTTTTACTAATATTAAAAAAATATTAACAATGTTGTACCTTTTTAATTTACTAGAAGTTAATACAAAAATAACAATACTTTAAATAGAATAAATTTCAACAAAATATTTTTACACTGTTTTTGTATTTTTGAATTGAAATTTGACTGTTTCATAAAACATTTTATACTGGCTTTATAGGAGTGGCATAGTGGTTGATGAGGTCGCTATAGTTGAAACCTCCAATTCTGTGTGAGCTTAGTTACTAGCGTCCGGCTTATATGAACTACGTTACTCTCTTGTCTATATTAAACTGAAATACATATTTTAAGAAAAAAAGAAAAAACATTCATATTGGATAATTTTACAGAATTACACATAACCTCAGGACTTATAACTTTTAACTTTACTACTGAAAGGGTAAAAGTTTCTTAAAAATAAGAATTAACTTTGTGTTGATATACAATTTTATATTGGGCATTAAAAAAGTTTATTTCGCCTCTGTTCCAGATTTAAACTGCCAAAAAAACAACTTAAATAATATAGGCCTACACTTAGCTAACTTTTATTCAACACTTGGAAAGACTAAGCTTCTATCAGGTTACTCTTAAGATTTTACTGAACGGGAAGAGAGTGTAGAAGTACGAAAGTTACATTTATTTTATTATTTGACCCTGCAAAACAGCCTTTTCTTTTTCACTCAAGATACAATCGTCTAACGTGTTCGATTTAATTTAAAACTCCTAAAGGCGCCGGGATGATAGTTTTAGTTTTAATTGAAAGGAAAACGGGTCAGTACAGTTTTAAAATGCAAAATGTATGTATGTGCGTATGTGTACGCACTATTACGTTTGCGTACTCTTGATTACATGATTTTACACTTCTATATAATCTGTATTTAAATAATTTCTAGCGGGTCGTTTTGGTTTGGGTTAAACTGTTTATTTTTCCGAGTGTGCCCTTCAAACCAATATTGACAACATAAGAGTTGCTAAGAGGGTTTACAAATTCACAATAGAACACATTGTATGATACAAAAAATAAAAAATGTATACATAAAAGCCTTTAGTTTTGAAACAAAACTTCTTTAGTTATCCTTGCTGTATAATATATAGACTAACGCATACCTATATTTATGTATTGTGAATTAATTATATTATGCCAAAATAGATAAGCACTAACGCGACATGTTTGCTATGAAATACGTCAACTAATATATATGTCGCCAAATGACATAAACACTGAGTGATGTAATAAACTGAAGTAGGTTGACATAAACCATTGCTCATCTAACTAGATGGATTTTGCTTGTGTGCATGTTTGTTGTCTCTGATGACGGTTTAAGTTGTAAATGGATGGATGTAAAATTTAATGCATTATTTTATAAAACTTGCATGTTAAATTTAAACTGCTTGTAGATTT